>OZ023319.1:27961587-28173694 GCA_964007375.1 Ophion obscuratus
AGAGAGACAGAGAGACAGAGAGAGAGAGAGAGACAGAGAGACAGAGAGACAGAGAGACAGAGAGAGAGAGAGAGAGAGAGACAGAGAGACAGAGAGACAGAGAGACAGAGAGACAGAGAGACAGAGAGAGAGAGAGAGAGCGGGGGGGGGCTGGACGATTGGCTTGGCTTCCTTCGACGGGAAACGGATCTTTATACGGTCCCCGCTGTAAAGGAGCAGTTTATATGCAACCTACGACGGGTCAGTCTCGAAGTAGATATATATTTTTCAATATAACGTCCAACGGCCACTTCTCGGGGCCGTAAGAGAGACGGGACAGTCAACGTTATTTTTTATCTTTATTAGATTGCTCTCGGGTAAGATCATCCGTTAGTGTGCGGGTTCTACGTGCTTCGGATAAACGTGCATGAATATCGGAAAAGCCAGGGAGAGAGAGAGATGGAGAGTGGGTGAAAATTCGCATTGCTTTCTCCACTATGAATGTTAAGGAGGGACACCACTGTAAGGGATAAAAAAATCGATCTTTTTTAATTTCCTTAAACTATACACATTCAAGAATATGTGACAAAAATTTCAAGTTGAAATATTACAAATCGATCAAGTTACAGACTATTTAGTGAGACCGCAACAATGTTACGTATACTACAACTTGCAATTGCGTTTTTCTCTAAACGACTTTTCTCGACATGGCCGGAATCATAACTCTAGCTATAATGGTCCGGTTTTCATGTGAAAAAAAAACCAAAATTTCCGTAATTGCAGTAGCTATCGTTGTAGTCAGCCATTTTTTTCGTTTTAAAACTTAGTATTTTTCATGCCCCCGAACATAAGTATAAATTTTGCGAAAATTACACTTTCCTTAAATACTCGCCATTTTGTGATTTTTTTTCGAAAAAAACTAGAACTATATTTATGTAGATTATAAAAAAAAATATTTCAATTTTTCAGACCAACTATTGTTAATGTATGTATCGATCTAGAAGTTGGACCGTATTTTTTATGCAGAGGGTCTATTATGCCCCAGTAACGTTGTTAATTTCTATTTTATTCGAGTAAAAATTTACACGAAATACGTTCAATGTATACTTAAGGGAAGGTTCTGGCTTGTTGGGCCAAAAAATGTTCGATTTTTCACCAATTTTTGATGCGAAAAAAATTAAGAAGAAAAAATTTAAGAAAAAAAATAAAAAAATAGTGAACAAAAAACTGCGAACATTTTTGGGAAAAAAACAAACTTCCTTCCGATTGCTCACTATTTTTCTATTTTTCTTCTTGACTCTAGGTCAACAATATTGTACACAATATTACACAATATTGTACAAAGTAAAAATATGTTTAATTTTATGTACCAAAAAAATGTTTGGTACACAATATTGTACAAAGTAAAAATATGTTTGATTTTTTTTTTGCTTCAAATCACCTGTCCGGGAATTAGCACTTCCGCAGGCGAAGAATATCATCGCCCGTGCACCGACATACGCGGCTCCTCTCACTCCCACCACCATGTTTTCTCAAACTTTAAAAACTGTTTTGACGTTCAATAAAGATCGCTTAGTCAACGGACCAAATATCAACATTCTATATTTAATCCTTTTCGCATAAAAAATTCGTGAAAAATCGAACATTTTTTGGCCCAACAAGGCAGAAATGTTAGTAAGGCCCTTAATAATATACCTTTTTTTACAAATCCCAAATAAATAACCTAGCAGGCAAAAATCGGAGAAAAAACGATCTTGTTTCGGCCCATCACGATGGTGTCCCCACTTGACATCGCACAAGGCCTTTAATTGGGTCCACATTGAATTACTCCATCAGGACCCCTGTTGCGAAAACCTCACGTGGACCCTCCAAGGTCGTCCATGCGTTTTCACTGAGGGCCCCCAAGGGCTCTATCGGTTCATCTTGTTACTAAATTATTCAATGGAATCGCATAGAATTTTTTATTTATTTTTTATCAGCGCGCCGTGATGATAGCCAACTAGGTATTCAATTTATCTTTTTACCGCACCGGTTTCTTACAGAATCCAGAATTTTATCCTCAATGTGTGTTTTTTAAAAATCTATCGAACAAAAAATTATTCTTCGGTGCATGCAGCATTTTTTTTCTTGTCTGAAATATTTTTAGTTTTGCACGACACAATTCACATTTGAGTCGGGGCGTAAGTTGAGCGTCAAAGAATGATTTAGAGCTGTGAAACGATGGTTTGTTAAAGTAAACTGGAGGTCAAGAATTTTTTGGATGGCGAGTCGATACGAGTTGACGGGTTACGAGGAAAAAAAAGCTATTCGGCAAAGAGTGATGTTTGACGGGGTACGTCAAAATATATATGCACACACAAACGTACACATGTATATCGTAGTCGAGAAGAGCGTACGAGTGACTTACGGCGACGTTCCTTTGTAAAATAGTAAGATGTGCAAACAACTCTTGGAACTGGCTTGGCAAAAGAGAGAGAGAGAGAGAGAGAGAGAGAGAGAGAGAGAGAGAGAGAGAGAGAGAGAGAGAGAGAGAGAGAGAGAGAGAGAGAGCGAGGGAGAGGGGGGAAGAGTTTTTATCATCTTTAGTCTTGCTTACACGTATACTCGTGCACTGACGTTCAACGAGGTCAAACGGCTTTAACGTCCCACTTTTCACGCTCAAAGAGTTTTCCATCTAGTATAATCAGCCTCTCCAAATCTCTGAAAAATGCCGCCATCTCTCATACTTCCGCTCCCTAAACTCTCAATGTCCCTTTACATTCTGACATCCCGCCAGCGAACTACTCCGGTATTGAGCCGAACGTAGGATCGAAGACGAGAATAGAGCGAAATGTAAAATGCGTGGTCCGTATGAAGAATAAAAAAAAAGTCTTTTTAAGATAGCTGTAATGGGTGTAAAAATATCGATATCGAGAATAAAACAATATATTTAAGGGGTTACCCCCACTTGCGATTTTGAAAAAAAAAACGATTTTTTTTATTGCATTTTTTCAAGTATACGTATCTGAGAATATGTCCTGAAAATTTCAAGTCGATCCGAACAAAATTGACTGAGATATGAGCGTTGAAAGAGAAGAATCCGTTGTGTAAACGACCGGAAATTGAAACTTTAAACGCGTTTTTCTCAAAATGGCATTTCTGAAGTCGGTGACCAAGATTACTCGAACACTAATGAAACGATCTTCTTGAAATTTTGCAGGCTTATTTAATACATAAAAATGTAGTCTTTAATCGTTCGATTTTTTTTTCGAAAAAAATGGCCGTTTTATTGCCAAAAACGGCCGTTTTTTTTTTCCTTAAAATCGAACCATTAACTTTGACTATCCGCCATTTTGTGAAAAATGAATATTTTTTAAAATCCTTCGATTAAAGACTAGTTTATACTTATATTTGACTAAATCCATCCGCATTTTTTTTCTTCAGATGATCCACTTCGCCGCAATGTTGGTCACCGCAAACCGTGTATATAAAAACATTATTTCATTGACGGCCATTTGCCATTAAACGTAATATTTTTCAATAAAAATATTATCGAAAGTTCTTCAAGATGTGTTCTTTAAGATGTTATATTGATCGATTAAAAAAGTTTTTTAGTTTTCTTTTAAAAAATTCATGAAAAAGGCCTTTTTTGCGCTACAAGTGGGGGTAACGCCTTAAGGCTACTCAGATCAGTTTTAGAATTATTGACCGGAGTGTGAGGGGCCAGGGGACCCCACGCGCGACTTTGAGCCAAAATTACTATAATTTGTAGACGGCCAAGGGGGCTGACCTGCCTTTTAAGGGTGCTTTGGAGTGTCCTTTGTAAGTACCGATCAGGGTTAGACGATTCGCAAAAGCTGTTTCGTTGTGGTAGTCGATAAAAAAAAAAAAAAAATTGGCTTGGGTCGTTTTGACCCCCAAGTGACCTGCGCGTATATTTTTGCCGTAAAAATTTGGTATTTTTTTTCTTCGTCGGATCGCTCTACGTGATGTAAGTATGAATATGAGAAAGGGAAGAAAACATTCTATCAAGTTCATGCGAATTACTCCGAAATGTGAATTCTTTGCGACGTCCGTCTACGTCATTTAAAACTCATTACAATACTATCGGAAAAATCGTAAAACCATTTAGAATGTGCGACAAGCACAGAGTTTTCATCTGTGTCGACTGTGGGGGACAAGCTTTAATTATTTACGATTTTTTAATAGGTTGTATTTTTTCATATATTTTAAAAATATCTTGCATATATATTGTGTTTACACTATGATCTCATAACTTTGGAAGTCGCTGTTGCGAATAAATTGCTCATTTTTCGCGATTATCGTTCTTTTTTCACTGCGAAATTGGCCTTCTTCAAATGTCCAAGTCGATATCTTTTTTTGAAACGCCCACTGTGAAGTTATTTTTTCTCTCAAACTATCATATCTCAAGAGTGTCAGCCTAAATTTTTGTTTTTAATTGAAAATTGCAAGATTTAGGATTATTTAAGTAAAAAATGGCTTTTTCACGCATTGATCCCTGCTTGATTTTTGCCGCCATTTTAAATGTCGATTACAATATTATACTGAGAATGCCACATCCTAGAAGGTTCAAACTAACACCCTGCATTTTTATAAGCCATTCGGAACAATAGAGTCAACGTGGCAATCGTTTAAACATGACTGGGGTCACACCGACCCCATGTGACCAACTAAGTTGCTGGCCGAGGGTGTAAAGAATCAGCTTGAAATTTTGTTAATATTATTTTTCCATTGCGTGGTTTTAGCGTAGGGTCTTGACTTTAAAATGCATCAAAGATTTTGTGAGAATTTAAAAAATTGACCGAGTTATGATGACTCTCGTGAAGGTTCAGATTGCTCACTGCGCTACGACGAGCTTTTGTCTTCCGTATTTTTTTCTTTACGTTTTATAAAACTGTGTTGTATCTCAACATATATTCGTCCTCCTCACTTCGAATTTCCAACAGAGCAGAGGTTATAACATTTTCCATCGTACGACCGGATGTTTTTCATATGTTTATCTACTTGTTAATATCAAATGCTTAAACTTGTTTTTATTTGTCGAAAATCAAATGTTTCATCTGTAGGTTGTCATTTACGTAATATTCAAAATTTCAAAAAAAATATCCGGAGATCCGATACTGTCACCATTATACTAAAAGTACATTTTCTATTCTTCATTTCGGATGACCATAGTTGCTATAACCGCCCGCACTGATTGGCCATGCAGCAAAGGCGGCACTTTATTTAAATAACAATCACTATTATTATTTATTTTCATCAATATTAATCAATTTTTAAAAACTCAAAAATCGTTCGGTGTAAAATACCGACCTCGTCATCCCAATACTCGCGTCAGAAAAAAATATTGAAAATCGACCTGTTTTCCGGGCCCCATGAAGGCCCGTCAATAAGTTGATGACCGATGAAGTTTGACCGTAAAGAACAGACTTTGTAAAAGTGTTAGCGGTAATAATGATGTTGAATTGCAGAGTTGCGATAACGTCAAGTTTTCAGGACGGTAATTAAGGGGCTTTACCAGTGAGACACTTTAAAAAAATCAACGCTTTTTTATTCTTTTTCGACAGTTTATACTTTAAAGAATATCCTGTACAAAATTAAAGGCCGTATCTCTAATCATTTTATCTTGCAAAAATCGATAGTCAAATCTTTAAACGCGTTTTTCTCGAAATGAGATTTTTCAAATTTGCTGACATTGTAACTCAAAGAGCAATTATCCCATTAACTTGAAATTTGAACTGAGTACTCTTGAATATATTTACTCTACAATGACGTAGAACATTTTTGATTGGATGAAAATTAACGATTTGGCATTGAAAAAGAAAACGACCATTTTATAGGCAAGAAAACATACTTTTTTTCATAACTATGCCATTTTGTTAGATTTTGATATTTTTCGAAAATCCTACGTCATTGTACAGGAAATACCTTCCATTTTGACATTTTTTTCCTTTTTCGGTTTCAGCTACTAAATCGGCCGGAATCATGTCAGCAGTGGAGGAACTTTTTTTTTCGGCGCCTCCGAAGGCAGCGCACAAGTCGCTTGGAACTCAATATTTTTCCATGAAAAAATTATGTAATATAGGTCAAATATAGCCAAATATATTCTTAATTTTCCAAAACATTTAATCGAGTACTTTTCTTTAAAAAAAATTCCCGAGAATCACCCAAATTTTCAGCGTTCACATTGGTTCAAATTTTCAGCGTTCACCCCTTAATGGATACGTAACGAGCGCAGATAGAGGCGAGTCCCTCTTTCCGCTTTGGCGTTATTTGGTGCAAACCTCGCCTCAAATATGGTTCCTCTTGTTCTCTCACATGCTCGGTACACTCTTGTCGTAGAACTAATGCATGAAATAAATCTGCGGTAATAGTAAGTAATTTGGTCCCTCTATAAGTCGATAACAAATTGGCTTTGCCAACGGCAGAATATCGCGCCAGGGTGCGAGAGTTGTCGTAATGGCAGGCGACTGACCGGATCCATCGTCCATGCATTCACCCCTTCCTCACTTTTCCCACCGAAACGCTTTCGCTTCCTCGTACCTTTCCTATGACCCTTTCTCCATCTCTAAAAACTCGTCTCTCTCTCTCTCTCTCTCTCTCTCTCTCCCTCTCCCTCTGTCTCTCTCTCTCCCTCTTCCTTTCTGTCCTCCATTGACCTCTCTCATCCTAGAATCCGCGTGAGGAACGCTTTTCCTCTTTCCTGAACTTCCACCCCCGCCCCCTTTCGCCCTTCATCTCGTGGACATCGGAAAAGCGAGAGGGAAGCATTCGTTCTTGTGCACAGCGAAGAGAAAGGCCCTCCGTCCCTTTCTCGCTACCCCTTCTTCCCTCTTTCTCGGTGGGAGGGTGGTAGACGGGAGGAGGGCTTGTATTCATATTTCACGGACTTGTAATATAGGGAAAAGTTTTGTTTAAGCCGTAAAGCCCCAAAGGGCTCTCGTGAGTCTCGCGAGGAGGGGTGGCAAACGGGCTTGGTCACCCTCCTCGCCGGTAAAGTCCAAGCGCGCCATACCGGATATAGTGCGAAATAATTCACGTTTCAGACTGCGAACCGGGTGTGCGCGGATATGGAAGAACGAGAATGACACGCGCGGATGACGAGAGTAATCTGTTCGTTGTTGTCGGCTTGTTATTGCCATTGATTCTTTCTCGCGAAGATCTCGTTGGCAAGTTAGCCAATCCGAACAGACATGCGTGGGAATCAAGCTGGGCCTTTGGTTGGGTGCCTGTTGATTTTCCTGAATTTTATTACCTTGGCCGAAAGCGTCGTATGGGCCCTCAAAGGGTGGCCACTCTTTTTCACCTCGAGGTCTTTGCTGAATCAATTGACTAGAGTTGCTTGAGGAGTCTTCTCACTTTAGACGCTAAAAGAGAAGGCTATTTTCATGAATTTTTTTGATAGGTTTATATTATAGATATTGATATAAAAGTTGTTACATTTAATAAATACAGTTTCGAAATGCATTTAAGAAAAATTCATTTATATAAGTCACTATTTATAGATGAAAATGGTAGTTAACAAAATGCCCTAAAAACTTTTAGGTCGGCGCTGTTAATGAAATCTCGGAGATGGGATAACCGAAACAAAAGAATCAAACGGTTTTAGATTCAGGATGTTAATGGCTATAGCGCGATCATACGATTCTTCATATATACAAAAATAACAAAATGGCGGACGTTTTCGAAAAAAAAACGTTTTTTAGTCTTTGGCAAACATTTTTTTTTCAAAAATACTTTATATGCGCCATAGCTATAGTTGTAAAGAATATGTGGTTAAAGTTTCATAAGGATCAGTTCAGCAGTTTCGTAAATTTGATCAATGAGCCGTCGAAAAACGTTGTTTCGAGAAAAACACGTCAACATTTTTTAAAATTTATTTCGAATATGTATTTATTGAGTGTAACAACTTTTATATAAATATCTATAATATAAACCTATATAAAAAAAAACATGACAATAGCCTTTTTTAGCGTCTAAAGTGGAAAGACCCCTTAAGTTGAGAAGTCGTTGGATTCTGATCAAATGAAGCCTGTTAGAATCATAACCGGTTTTTAGTATTTTTGAAGTCATTGAATCTTTTTGACGCCAACTGGTGATCATTCGAAATGGTGGTAGAAAATCAGAATTAATACTGAATTTCTGGATCTCTACAAGGCATTTAAGAATGTATTATAGTAAATTAAGATTTAGCGGTGGTAAAAACAACAAGATATGACTCATTATGGTGGTAGTAATCGTTTTGCGACTCATTTCAAAACGACTCCTCACTGAAGTTTTTTTTTCAAATTGAGGCAGCAAAACCTCTCTTTCTTAAATCTAGGTATTAAAACCTTTTTTTTTTAAATTTAGGCATCAAAATATCTCTCTATCCGGATTTAGTTGGACTATATGATGGCCATCCATATTAGCGGGGCTACCTCCAAGCCCTTGAAGGGACTGCATAACCTTGAAATTTTACAAATACTATTACTTTCGTGGATAATTTTACAGCAAAGTGTCTTAATGTTGCTTTGCAACAAGAACTTTGTAAAAATTAAAAAATTGACCGAATTACTACGTTTTTTGTTAAGGGTCAGATCGCTCACTGCGCCTCAGCGAATCATCCCGCTGCGATTTACCCTTTCTTCTTTTGGGTTTTTCTCGAAACTATTTTTTACGAAACGTTAGAAGTGTATCTCAAAATCTATTTGTAAGATCCACTTCAAATTCGAACAGAGCATAGTTCAAAACCCTTTCTATCGTACGACTGGACCATTTTTTAATATGTTTATCCATTCGTCAAAAATACACGATTAAAGTTCTTTTTTCTGGAAAATCGAATTGCTTTTCCAACGGCTTGTCATTTTCGTAATTTTCACCATTTCAAAAAAGGTCCATTCATACGTAAGCTTTATTATTACAATAAAATAACATTTTTCATTTTTCGCCATGCAGTAGCAGTGGCCCTTGGTTTAAATAACCATAACTTCATTCTTCATCAATATTCATCAATAAAAAACCTCAACCTCAGCAAGACTATGTAAAAATTATGTATAAAATCCCGCCCCTGTCATCCTAATACTTCGATCAGAAAAAAATATTAAAAATCCACCTCTTCTTGTACCTCAAGCTTACGCAGCCAAAGGCTTCGGGTCTACTGGACCTGCCCTCGCAAGTTTCTGTCTCGCGAGATGTAAATATCTATTTGTGAATAACCGCAATCGTCAATGTAGTTGTAACGATTCGACATTCGAGTATTATTTCGTGCGAGAGTCGATAGGTGGAATGAGCGTAGGGGGTTGAAATGGTTCATCGGCCAGTTCGGACAATGAATAATGTTCGCATCTGTTGGGGACATTGTACCATCGGCGTCATCCATACGAGCGACCCTTGCTCTGTGTACGTGTGTTGGGCTAATGTCCCACTTGCTCCGGTTTTCCGTTGTCCGCCCTCGCAGCCTCCCCTCGCTTCCCTCAAAAAGCCATATCTCCTCCGCGTTGGGCCAGCATTTCTGCTGCATATCAAATTATAGCGTCGAAAGAGCGAAGATGGCGTAGCGGGGCTTGGTATTCGAAGGGGCTCGCGTGGCTGGAAGAAAAGAGCAAGTACGAAATGGCCGATCGTCGCCTGCTGCCGTTGCCTCGTGATATATTTGGATATATTAAATTTTTTTCCTCCCTCCCCTACCGCGTCCACACAGCTTTCTTGCTACCCCTGCCAAAGGGTGGTTGTTCGGACGTTGCTATCGCCCGCGTCGAAATATCGAGGCATCAATTCTTCCTTCCGAACTTATCATCTGCTCTTATCCTCCGACTGTTTATGACCATCGCAACCAATAAGCTCCCTACGTCCCATTCCAAGCAAACCCAAACGGAAAAACGACCGTTTGCCACAGCGGTCGCTGTGCTTTTTTTCATCCCCCTCCTCCGCCCATCATCGCGCCCACAAAATAAACAAACAACGAAATTGCGTTGTTTCGGAAAATTCCCGAACATTGGTCTGGGCTGGGGTATGGCGAGGGCAATTTAATCGACGAGAACGACGAGCAGCCCCGTCGGCGTGGCGGTCCTGCCACGCGGAGGGTCGAAAGCTCCTATCGCATACCCGATATGCTCTTTTGCATACTGCGGACCAACACCTTGCGTGTCCATTAGGGCTCTCCGGTGCGAGCTTTTGCAGGATGTGCGATGTGGACCGACCGCCGTTGTCGGCCTGGGCTGAAGAAGAGGGGCGCGGAGAGAAGGAAACCCCGATCGAGAGATCAGGGTTGCCCACTAGCCGAACTGGAAGGGGCGGCGAGCAAGGGGAGGGTCCGTTTTGCTAGCTGACAATATTCAGTAGAGGTGCTGTACCAAAGGGTGGGAGGTTCGCTCAAGCGAAAGAGAAAGAATGTGTTAGGTCATGTGAATATATATGTATTTGTGTGGAGGTTATAGTAAGAGGTGTGAAACGTAAGGGCGCCACGTGCACCAAATGGAAATGGACCAAATATCGTCGCAAACACACTCTAGTATCGATATACGACGGACGTCTATACACCTATATATTTCAACTGCCTCGTAGAACCACCCCTGTCGTCGGATTGCGCGCTTCGTCGACTGTACTTCGCCCTCCATCTCTCGCTTCCCCAACTCGTACAACCCTTATGATGTATACGCAATATACGTATACGTATATAAGGGCAGAGGATATTTTGAACCCGTTGTATGTATGTCGGCTATTGGGATATCTGGCTGGTTTGAGAGTTCTGCAATTTTTTAAAAACCTTTCGCTCTTTCCGGCGACTGGACGGTCGTGAAAATAACGTTTATATAAATGTGCTCACATGTATCCAAAGGGGGAATTTTAAAGCCATGGGGGTTCAAATGATGCTGAGTATAGGGATGACAGGCTACTATGGGAATGGTCCGCAAAGTCTTCAAAAACATCTTCTGAAGGTGTGTGTATGCGCGCGTGCATATGTGTGTGCGGGTGTATGTGTGGAATTGTGTGTGTGTGTGTGTGTGTGCAGTCGTGGAAATAACTTTTATATGGATGTGCTCACATGTATCCAAGGGGGATCCTAAGGCCATGGGGGTTTTAAAGATATTGAGTTTAGGGACGATAGGCTGCTACATGGATAGTCCGCGAAGTCTGAAATAAACAGGGATGACAGGCTACTATAGGAATGGTCCGCAAAGTCTTCGAAAACATCTTCTGAAGGTGTGTGTGTGCGCGCGTGTATGTGTGTGTGCGGGTGTATGTGTGTAGGTGTGCATGTGGGCGCGTGTGTGCTCGCGTGTATATGTGTGTGCGGGTATATATGTGGAGGTGTGTGTGTGTGCAGTCGTAGAAATAACTTTTATCTGAATTTTCTCACATGTATCCAAAGGGAATTTTAAGCCATGGGGGTTTGAATGATGTTGAGTATAGGGACGATAAGCTGCAATAGGTCCGCGAAGTTGCGGGTCTTCAAGAGCATATTTCGCTCCTGCGTGGGTGCGTGTGGGTGTGTGTGTACGCGCGTATAAATGTGTAGGTGTGTGTGTGTGTGTGTGGGGGGGGGTGTATGTATGTAGGGGTGTGTGTGTGTGTGTGTGTGGAGCGCACGTGTAGATACGTGTGGGGGTGTATGTGTGTAGGGGAGTGTGTACGTGTGTAGGTGTGTATGTGTGTGTGTGTGTGTGTGTGTGTGTGTGTGTGTGTGTGTGTGTGTGTGCGCGCGTGCGTGCGTGTGTGCGTGCGTGTGTGTGTGTGTATGGGCATGTAGATGTGTGTGCGGGTGTATGTGCGTAGGTGTGTGTGTGCGGTTGTGGAAATAACTTTTATATCAATGTTCTCACATGTATCCAAAGGGAATTTTAAAGCCATGGGGGTTTGAATGATGTTGAGTATAGGGACGATAAGCCGCTATAAGTCCGCGAAGTTGCGGGTCTTCAAAAACATCTTTCGCTCCTGCGTGGGTGCGTGTGGGTGTGTGTGTACGCGCGTAAAAATGTGTAGGTGTGTGTGTGGAGCGCACGTGTAGATGTGTGTGGGGGTGTATGTGTGTGAGAGTGTATGTGTGTGGGGGTGTATGTGTGTGGGGGTGTATGTGTGTGGGGGTGTATGTGTGTAGGTGTGTGTGTGTGTGTGTGTGTGTGTGTGTGTGTGTGTGTGTGTGTGTGTGTGTGTGTGTGTGTGCGCGCGCGCGCGCGTGTGTGTGGAGCGCACGTGTAGATGGTGTATGGGTGCGGGGGTGTATGTGTGTAGATGTGTGTGCGCGGTCGTGGAAATAACATTTATATGAGTGTGCTTACGTGTATCCAAAGGGGACTTTAAAGCTATATGGGTTTGAATGATGTTGCGTATAGGGACGATTAGCTGCTATAAGGATGGTCTGAGAAGTCGCAGGTCTTCAAAAACATCTTTTGCTCGTGGGTGAGTGTGTGCGCGCGTGTATCCGTGCGTGTGGATGTATGTGTGTAGGTGTGTGTGTGTGTGTAAACTTATAGTGCCACTCTCACTCCTCGTCTCGTTCTCGTTTATACTGCAGTCACACGCTCCGCGAATTCTCTCAACCGGGTACAATATCCACTTGCTAAATCTATCGGTCACTCGCGGATATCCGTCACGAAATCCACGAAATATCATATAAGCCACTTTTCCTACGGGTGGATTTTCCATCCATTGCTCCCCACATTTGTCCCCTGCGATATATATAGATATGAGTATTCACAGCGGAGAATGTTTCGCTATATATACGTAGGTACCATATATAAAGGGGAAAAAGCCGTCAACGAGCGTTTATGCGGAACGATTTATTCCGTCGACGTACCAAACGAATTTCACGCTGTTAAGGTTAGCACAAGCTCTCTCACAGCCGAGAGTCGAAAAGTCCGAGCACGCTGGACTCTTCGCATAGTTGAAAAATCGAAGAGGCAACCGAAATGTAGAGAGAGGGTGAGCGGGAGAGAAGGCAAGAGGGAAAGAACGAGTGGTTTGTATGGCTCGCGATCTCGAGTTACGCTATATAAATACGTGAGATTCATGGTCCAGTATATTTATCAAGAAACTTGGCAGTGTCTTGATCGCGAATGACGAATTAATCCGAATTTGAAAGAGATTTGAATGAATGGAAAAAAGTTACAGCCTTGAAACCTTTTGACGAGGAGAGGCTTCAGGATGAATGCAGTAGATGTATTACCCGACATCAATTACATGACATTAGATGATATTAAAGTTTGCACAGTTGGAACGCAACGAAAGTTTTCTATCCCGAACTTTTTTTGGCAAAATTGGGCGGTAAGAATCAATCAACAGGTTTTTAAGAATCGTCATCAGAAATCTACAGCCCATGCAAATGAGCATTATTGAAGTTATCATTCTTATTATCGATAGAATGGTACTTACTATTACTATTGTGCTAATGTTATCATTCTTATCGTTAACACAATTATTATTAATATTATGGTCGTTATTCGTATGATAATCATCATTATTATTATTACAAACGCTACTATTGATTATACTATACTTGTGTATGCCAAGGAATTTTTCAATGTCGTTGCTAATGCCATGGTGTTGAAATTTGTATCGTTGGGACGCAATGGAAATTCTTTTTTATTTCCTATTCGTTCAGTTTCTTCATTATCCATAATGCTTAGTTAGTAGGATAAGATTTTAAATGATAAAGAAACTGAAAAATAATAGTAAAAAAGAATTTCCATGCGTTCCAACGATGCAAACTTCAACACCATGATATTAGCAACAACATTGAAAAATTCCATGGCATATCAAAGTTGAATATAATCAATAATAACGTTTGTAATCATAATAGTTCAGTATAAGTTCAGTATGCAGAAGTATAATTAAAAATAATGTTAGTAAACATAATAATAATGATTATTATATGAATAACGTTGACCATAATATTAAAAGTAATTGCGTTAACGTTAATAATGATAACAATGACACAATAATAATTACCATTTCAATAATAATAATAAGAATAATAATTACAATATTGCCTGTAATACCAATAACAGTGAGGATGATAAAACCATTAAAGTATATACGAATTATTGTTCATTGACATTTTCTAACAGATTGTTCAGTGACATTCGACGTATCGATAATTATTGTACATCGACATTTTCTAACAGCTTGATAATTTTGAATAATAATACAATAATAATTTAAGTAATAATAATATTACAAAACAATGACTACAATAATTACATCACCAATGGAATACGAATAATAGGAACGATGTGAATAGTTACAATAAAAATTATGCCAATAATAATAATCGCAATAAAAATAAACATTATCACAATGCTAATAATAATAATATTCGTAATGAAAGTGACTATGCATTTTTACTCATCACCTGCCCCTGTGTAGCGATTAAATTGTCCCCCTCTATCTGTCAAACCACCCCCTGCTCGAATTGCGCCCAAACATAATAATCAACTGCCGAGGAGTGTCAATCTCTAATTTTCCATTCTGAAAAGTGCGCGGCATTTTTTTCGAAAAATCTCGCAAGAGTGGCGGAATGTCCGCTTGCCGGACGACGGGTAGTGACGGGGAAAGAAAAACAAACAATTGAAAAATTGGGTCAGGCTGGAGTCATTTGTCGCGCGAGGCTGTTGGTTCAAGCTCATTACTACTGTGCGAGCAATTACGAGAAAAGAATGTCACATCGGCGCGTGAAATTTATACTCGTCTGCCGCACGCGATCCATATGCAATTCTCTCGTAAAGAACGAAAGTTTTGCAGTGAAACATCGAAACGATACGATGACGGACGTTTTCGAGCTGGTACGTTGAAATGCAAAAATTAACGTTATACGCGTATACAAATCTGGGTTTCATGCCCTCGTATGTCCAGTCGTTCGTTCATGCAGCAGTGCGGACAGACGGACCGAGAGGAGCGTAGATAAAGGGAAGGAAACGCGAGAGAGGGAGAGAAGAGGTGGCGCGAACCTGGTTGAAAAAACCGAGGTTCGTCCAACATATACAGGGTGTCCTGTTATGAATGGATAATCCTGCAACTGTCGATAGGTCTTCAGTTTAGTAAAAGTCCCACGATTTTCGAAATAAAAATCATCTGCTTTTCGTTTTTCGCGTGCCATTTCTACAAATGATGCCATTTCTACAAAAGTCTTCTTTTTAGTACTTTCGGTTTCAAAATACTCTTGCTTTATTTAGAAAAGTTTTTTAAACCAATACTCTTGGTTTAAAAATACTCTTAGTTTAAAAAATACTCTTGGTTTGAAAAATTCTTGGTTTGAAAAAAGAGTATTTTTAAACCTTAGTATTTTTAAACTCTTGGTTTAAAAATCCTCTTGCTTTATCTAGAAAAGTCTTCTTTTTAACCTCAAATGTTAGGGAAACTTGATGAAAAAAGATCTAATGCAGAATTTTCCATGCCATTTCTACAAATGATAACTTTTGTGACTCGGTTTTTTTTGTTTAAATACCCTTGGTTTATCTAGATAAACCAAGAGTATTTTTTTTTAAATCGAGTCAAAAAAGTTACCATTTGTAGAAATGGCATGGAAAATTCTGCATTAGATCTTTTTTCATCAAGTTTCCCTAACATTTAAGGTTAAAAAGAAGACTTTTCTGGATAAAGCAAGAGGATTTTTAAACCAAGAGTTTAAAAATACTCTCTTTTTAAACTAAGAGTATTTTTAAACCAAGAGTATTGGTTTATAAAACTTTTCTAGATAAAGCAAGAGTATTTTGAAAGCGAAAGTATTAAAAAGAAGACTTTTGAAAAAGAGTAGTAAAAATACTCTTGCTTTATTTAGAAACGTTTTTAAAGGGGAGGGTAGGGGTTTCAGCGTGAAAAAAACACTTTTTTGCTTTTTTTTTTCATCTATATGGATAGAGTAAATTTATTGAAACCTTTTGTACATTTTTAAGTGTCATTTCAAGAACATTCCGTGAAATTTGTACGCGAAAATATCCACAAACAAGCCGGTGCCGCGTTTTTCTCGAAACCACTTTTTCAAAGTCCGTGTTCACTGCCATTTGAAAACTACATGACCGATTTATTTCAAACTTGGTACACACTTTCTACATATAAAATACCTCCCCCCAACGGTTAGTTTGAGATTTTTTTTATATTGAAGGGGTTTTCCACCCCCAAAATGGCGGAATTTTTCGTGAAAAATAGCACTTTTCACTGCACATGAACACCAAAAATTTAGGAATGAAAAACAAAAATTATCAAAGACCGTTGGGGGGGGGGGGGGATTTGATGATACTTTGACTAAATTGTAATGGTACTTGATTTCAGATAATTTCAAGCTGAGATACAGTGAAGACCGCAAATCGTGTTTTTCCAAAGGCTTTCTTGGAAAAGCTTTGTCACTGGCTTCTTTGTTGATATTTTCGCGTACAAATTTCACGGAATGTTCTTGCAATGACACTTAACAATGTATAAAAGGTTTCAATAAATTTACTCTATCCATACAGATGGAAAAATTCGCAAGAAAGTTTTTTTTACCTTACCTTAAATCAATACTCTTGGTTTAAAAATACTCTTGGTTTAAAAAATACTCTTGCTTTATTTACAAAACTCTTCTTTTTAACCTTAAATGTTAGGGAAAGATCTAATACAGAATTTTCATACGAATTAATCCGAACATCTGACTTTGATAGCCTGCAGTGTCAAAAAAAAAATGTATTACGCATATCGTGCCAATGAGGGGAACTCGGGGCAAGACGAATCATAAGCCTAGCTACTAAACAGTGTGTGCGACCACAGTGCTCGCTTTTGAGTTTGGCGGGCTGGCGCCGAGGTGAATGAGTGTGAAAGTATCAACTGTTACAGAAGGCACGCATCTCGAGTGAGAAAACAATATCGATTTTTTGACAAAACGATCTAACTTTTGGTAAAGTTTACCATCGTTTAAGTTCATTTGAGTTGCTGATATTGATTCGAGACAGGTAGGTAAACACAATGAAAGTACTAATTATTAATATAATAAGAATGGTTTGTCAGAAATTTTCAAGGTTATTGCGTGATCTTTTGTTAATTCGTTAATCGTCTGATGGAGCAAGATGAATACAAGCTATCGCAAAGCCGCAATATTTTACAACGTATCACTATTTATGTTAGAAAGGGTGAAATGAAACTAGCAAAGCCTTTGGTTTCTCTTTAACCGGTGTTTCTACCAGGGGAAGAAAAACAACTTACAAGTGATCAAAATTATATGGAAGCAATATTATTCGGAGTAAATACTACAGAACTTGGATGATTGGCTTATCAAATTGCTGGTATTAAGGGTGAATATACTTTTGTAAATTTTTTTTTGCATTTTTTTATTGGCTTAAGAGGCCCCTTAACTACCTAAAAATATTGAATTAGAAGGACAATTGTATAGTCCAGGCATCGCCGATTAAAGGTAAACACGAAATTTCCATAATTTTACAGTACTTAAAACTTTAAACGCATTTTGCTCGAAACTATTTTTTTAGACACGGGCGTCTGTGTAGCACCTCGAGTTTGCAATCGTTTGACTGAAAATTTTAACTGTAGCTTCTTGACAATATTTTCCAGTCCAGTACGTCCGATTTTTTTCCGATAAGTAGAAATTTACAAATTTTATGATCGATATTCGACCGATTTTTTTACGAAATAAAAAAAATTCACATTAACGCCATTTTTTTAAGGCGAGAAATCCCTTTAGAATTTTCAAAAAATTGTTTTTTTTTTTACATATTTCGAAAGTATGATACCCAGAGAATATACTGACAAAAGGAAAACTCGAAATATTGAATATTTGCGGAGCTATCGCATATAGTCTAGAGCGCGGGGACAGCGGTCAGGTAGCGAGTAAACTTTAAACGCGATTATCTCGAAACTACTTTTTCAAAAACTGCTCGTGTTGTAGCTCAAAAAGTTATCGACCGATTTGGATGAAATTTTGGGAGGTTACTCTCAGTAATATTATCGGAAGGATATACCTAAAGTTTGAAAGGTAGCGTGTGAATAAATAATTTTTCGGGGTCAAATATGTCGAAAAATTGGTCGAAAATTCGAACTTTGGAGTAAAACGGCTCCCAAATTTTCAATTTTGCACTTTTTCATCATTTTTTAGGTATATCCTTCCCCTTAATATGTCAGTAAACGAATGACACTTATTAAATCTTTTTCAGATCAACAGAAAAAGAGTGACGACTGCAGCACTTCTCGATGTCGCGGAAAACAGGCGTCCGAAGACCCTTAATAACGCCGCCATTTTGTTGGTCATCCCAATTTTTTTTTAACTTGACAGTTATAAGACACTCATGTCCAAATTTGAAAATGATCAGATTATTTTATTCCTTCTAAAGAAAATCCCGAAAACACCTATTTTTCACGCTTCTAAAGGGATTTCTCGCCTTGAATTTTGAAAAACGCTACGTACTGGACTAGTTTTTTATATCTACTTTCAAAATATTTTCCGTTTTTTGTTCTAGCTTGAAAATTATGACCTGTGCAAATACGTCAGTAGAGGACTATGAAAAAAGGGAGTTTTCTTTCATCGACTACTGCGCCCCCATTTCAAAATAATAAAAAAAAAAATTCTTTTACTTTAACGCCTGTACTAACATGTATAAAAACTGAATTAAAACATGTTGTTTTGTTTTTCTTATATAAATTGCCAAAAATGACCCTTGATTTTGCCCTCACAAAGGTATATTCTCCCTTAAGAATGAAACCACTTTTATATGCGAAAGATGCCAATAATTCGTGTCCCATCATTCTCCCCACGCTGTTTCATCTTGCCCCGCATAGGGATAAGATAGGAAAATAAAGATTCAATTAAAAGTATATATTGTATGGTAAAAATAACAAAAAAATGATTTTTTTGCTTTTAAATTAAAAATATGAATAAACGTTGATAAGTTAAAAAAAAAATTAAAGTTGACTGACTCACATATGGATTGCTTTATTTGAACATAACCTTATCATCTTGCCCCGAGTTCCCCTACTCCGAAATGTTGCTTAGTTATTGTCGATTCATACCATTTGTAGAAATGGCATGCGAAAAATCAAAAGCAGATGATTTTTTTCTCAAAAATAGTAACATGAAGCCCAAAATCTCGAAAACCGTGGGACTTTTACTAAACTGAAATTCTAGCACATAGTGGGTTATGATCTATCGACATTTGCAGGATTATCCATTCATAACAGGACACCCTGTATACGTACATAGTCACAGACATAAATAGATGTGAAGCTTAGGGCAGAGTGAGCACGCGAGTGCTTCTAGCTAAACAAATATGTACTCACATACTCATTCGCCTATCTCTCGGTCCCTCGTCTATCTCCCTTTTTTCCTGTCATCGTTTCTCGACCCTCTCGTTCGTTTTCCTCTTTATCCATACCTCCGCGCTCTACACTTTGCGAGCATTGAGGGCAGGGGTGGCCCTTTTAAAGACATTTCCCGCTGCCCTCACCTCGAAGCCTTTTCCACACCCTAACGGACGTTCCTACTCGCGTGTATACCGATTTTTATATGGCGAATGGCGACTTTCAGGACTTGTAGCTTCGAAGACGATCCTCGAAGTATGTCCCCACATATAAGGCATTCCACGTCACTACAGCCAGTAAAAAAAATCCACAAATAATTTTGAAAAGTCGAGTTACTTTATTGAGAAATATGGAACAAGTGTCAAAATTCAAAAACAATTATGACGTTTTTTCTCATTGATTATTATTTTTTAACATTTTTCTATTAAAATGGCTGTATCTTTGGCAGGATTTGACGTATTTACATTCGTAAAAAACGAAAATGTGGGTCTTTTTCTAGCCTTCCAGAAAAAAATTAATTTAGATTTACTGAGCAAGTCGAACGTCCGTTTCAGGGCAAAGTATGCAAAAATATTTTTTTTCTCAAGGAAAAACACTCGTTATTTTATTTTTTTAAATTTCCCCGAATTGTGAATACGAAAAACGGATTTTTGGTATTTTTTATATTATGGGATTTGTAAACACCGTGAAGTAACAGCTTTTTTTTTAAATTTTTTGAATTAATATTGGATTGAAGAGTGTGGAGCCCTCCAAGGCTCCAATACATATGACATATATGTCATATGTATTTTAAAAACATGGTAAACATACAGCGAGTGTTCCACACTCTTCAATCGAATATTAATAAAAAATAACAAAAATAAAAATAGCTGTTACTCCACGGTGTTTAGGAATCCCATAATATAAAAAATACCAAAAATCTGTTTTTCGTATTCACAATTCGGAGAAATTCTTAAAAATAAAATAACGAGTGTCTTTCCTTGAGAAACATTTTCTTTTTGCTTATTTTGCCCTGAAACGGACGTTAGACTTGCTCAATAAAATCTAAATTAATTTTTTTCTGGAAGGCTAGAAAAAGACGCACATTTTCATTTTGTATGAATGAAAATACGCCAAATCCTGCCAAAGATACAGCCATTTGAATGGAAAAATGTCGAAAAATGGTAATCAACGAGAAAAAACGTCAGAATTTTTTTTAAATTTTGACCCTCGGTGGATATTTTTCAATAAAGTAACTCGATTTTTCATAATTATTTGTGGATTTTTTTTTACTGGCTGAAGTGACGTGGAATGCATCATATATGTCAGATACATCGCCATTCACAAATACATGTGAGTTCGGGAATGTACACACAGGTTAAGGGACCATTCCAGTGTAATTTTTTTGAAAATATATATTTTTTTTATTATCCATATGGACTTTGATAAAAATGCTGTTAAATTTTGTTCGCTAAATTCGAATTATTCCGGTCGATATAGCCTTTTAAAAAAAAAGAAACTTGGATTGGTCCGCGTGAGACCTGTCGCGGACGAGACGCATTTTCTCAAAACGGTGGAAGATGTAAACTCTTTTTTGACACACTTATATTTGGCCACGGCTTTGACACACTGGGTCAATTTGACCCGGATTCATCCACCTACCCTTAACAACCCTTCGGTCAGTTTTTACTGAAAAAAGTCCGGGATACACTTTAAACATTCCTTAATATGTCTGCATAAATAAAATTCGGAAAATATAAAGTTGAATTGTTGTAAAAAATTATTGAAAGTTTTAATTTTGGAATAGTGAGTATTTTATTTGAAATTCGTCCGCGTCAAAATGGCCCAGTGTGTCAACGAAGGGTTCCTTAACGTCGTACGAAAGCTTTTTTTTAATATCACATTTTTTTTTTACGAAACACTATCGAAAAAAGGTCCAATTCGACACTTAATTCTGAAACGGCCACGATCTTGTTAATTTTTAATGAAAAAAAATCCACCGTGCGCCTCTACAGTTTTTCATACTGATTAATAATCTTTTTGGTTTTTTTTCATTCGGACAATTTTGGAAGAGTAGGACTTTCCACCGTCCGTCGCTATTTTTTTCAAGCATCATTCTGCAGTGGCCAAAAAAAAATATATAAAAAATACAATATTTAAATATATTATAATAAATATTAAAATAAATAATATATTAAAATAAAATATTTTAATATTTAAAGTAATAAAATTATATAATAAATAAAATATTTGTATGTACAACATAAGTCATTTGAATAAGCGAAACAAAAATCGGACTGATTATCAAATTTTATTTACAAAAAATTAAGTAAAAGAAAATCAGCAATTTTCAAGCCAGTCACACCGGAATGGTCCTTTAAACTTTAGCGAGACGATGGTGAAGTCTGCATCGTTGGAATGTAACAAATTTTTTTGCCGATTTACGGTACAAAAATCAACCAAAGGGTTTTTCTTATTCTCACAAAAGATCCACGATCCCAATATAAAAAAAAACCTTACAGTTCGCAATAAAAATGGGGAAATAAAAAAATTGAAGGACCTTTCGTTGCATTCTGGCGATGCAAACTTCAACGCCATTTAACGAGAAGGGACGAACAAAATTTTCCACTACCATTCACCGTCGTATTACGAAGCGTTTTAAAACTGTTACACGGAACATTCGCGGAGGGTACGAAATTAAACCGCAGCGAAAAAAAAATCTCAAGTGTCCGACCACCATTGCCACTCTCTGTGAACGCGGGGGCGATGGTAGAAGCGACCCGGCGAACTCTTGATTTTTCGAGGGCAAACGGAGAAGATTCGGTAGATGGATGAACGCGGGTGCGTAGAGTGGAGAGCACGGACGGGAGAGTTTGAAAAGAGGGAGAGAGCCGAGTGCCTAATGTGATCCAGAGCAGATATGACGTGAATTACCCAATCGAGAACGATGACTCGCGAAATGAAGGAGTCTCGTGTTGTGAATTCGATGCGGTTGATAAGAGGGTTATCATATGAAAACTACGATAATTGGGTCCAGAAAAAAAAATGCATCGCATTGAGATTTTTCGTAGTGTCATTGGACGGGCGGACAGAATTTTTCTTAGTCATTTAGCCAGAATAAAAGATCTGTACTCCCCTCCAGGCCCAGTTTTCCAAAAAAACTCATCAGCTCTTCTCTTACTTCCAAACGCTGAAGCTCCTATTACGCTATACAAACGCGTGAGATCCATGGTCCAATTCTGTTTATCAAGAAACCTGTCCATGTCTTCATCGCGTAGGATGAAGCAATCTGGATTTGAAAGAAATTTGAATAAACAAATAAAAGCCAAAAATCCCTCTATAAACAAGCTTATATGTATAAAGTGTTGAACTAAATGATTCACAAATGATTCACTTTTATTTACAAACTATTGAATTTATAAACTTATGAACTATTGAACTTAAATTATTGAACTAAAAAGTAAAAAATAATATTTTTCTGTATGACGTTAATTAGTAAAGCTACAGAATAACCCCATCCTTGGTCACTGATCAAAGGCGCAGGCAGTACATACTTAATGAAACTCACATAAGCATGTCACTTTTAAAAAATGAAATATTTTCTCAAGGGCTTACGTGGGTTTGCAAATAAAAAATCCATAAAAAAATGTTATTATCTAATAGTACAATATGTCTAGAATATTCTCCCAAAGTTTTGAGTCAATCCGAGTAAAAGTCTAGGAGGAAGAGCCTTTGGGAATTTCCCTTGTTGGGAAAGACCAGCCGGGAGCGACGCAGGTATATCGCATTTTTCTTAAAACACTATTTTTGAAGTTGGTGGACACCATTTCTCAAAAACTAATGCGATCTTATTGAAATTTTGCACACTTCTTCAAAATAGCATTGACTAGTGATTGAACGAAGGTTTTTTTTTCAATTTCGACTAATTTCACAAGGCTATACGTAGTGTAAATTGTACCAAAAATTGAACTATTTTACATACAACTTTGCCAAGAATTCAAATTTCAAATTTTTTTCAAATTCTTCGTTCAATCACGAGCTATACTTATCTACCTACAGAAAAAAATTGGTTTTTTAATTTCAGATAAAGCTATCATGAGTTATCCTGACCACCATGAGGACGCCGTTTTTAGAGGTCTCCGGAAACCAGGTCCTACCGGCTGAAGGTCCCAAAATTTTTGATGATTTAAAAAAAATATTGTTGAAATGTTGCTTTTTTGTGTGCTTAACATTTTGAATAAAATAATTTATATTCATTTTTCAAGTGTAATGACGTTACACGCCTCAAGCTTTTGAAAAGAGTATTTAAATGTTTAAAAGTTCTATGTGTATGTAAGTTTCATTAAGTAAGTACTGCCTGCGCCTTTGATCAGTGGCCAAGGATGGGATTCTTCTGTAGCTTTACTATTTAACTTCGTACACTAAATATTATTTTTAACTTTTTAGTTCAATAGTTTATAAATAAAAGCTTGTGTTTAAAAATATTTTTTACGTTAATTTTTTTATTTTGTACTTTTTAGCATTATAATTTGTTTAATTATCGGTCTTAACACCGTCACTTGTGCGTAGTCATCTGTTTTATATTAAATTTTATTCACTTTGGCTATTCACATGTTACATATTATTTATTTTACAGCTCAATGGACCATTTTATTCAAAATGTACACACCTTTAAACATACTATTATTAATATTTTTTAAATAAAAACAACATATTAATAATAATTACAATTTTAAATGTATGTACATTTTTAAGATTTATCAAATAACAATAGTACTATAATTTCCATCAGGCCCAATTACAGGACTTTTGTTAAATAACAAAAGCACGGTAATCCCTTTCTGATCCAAAGTCTTGCGGAAACATCGATTGATTTTTCTCCTCGTTGCCAAACGTTAAAGCCTCGGAGCGTCAATCGTCTCGTTGAGCTACGGTTCTTTGTCGGTCTTTTTCGTTTTTTTTTCTACTCGTATACCTTTCGAATGTCGTGCCTTATATCGGGGCCTGGAGACAGTTTCATTCCATGATTTATGGCTCATCCGGGTGGCTGCACTGAATATATCGAGGGGGCAAAAAAAATGAACTCCGGCAATTGTAGTTACGAATGAGTCTCTTATCGAGTGTTTCGCAGCTACCGGAGATTGAGGTATTTCAGAAAATATGACAGGATTGATCGGTCGCAATGTATAGATATATCTGTACACGTGCACACACGAGCATTCCTGGCAAAAGGAACAGGGTGGCAGAGGAGAGCAAAAAAACAAAGAAAAGGACGGAAAGAATGATCGAGATTCAGAATACTCGCTGGCCATGTGAGGGTTATACTTGAAAGTTGCGTATTGGTGTACGTAGTCGCGAGAAAGGCCGCTATTGTCTCGATAGATGGAGGGAGCAGTAGGGTGTGATGTATATCGTACGCATTGTCGTAATACAACTGACCATTGCTACTTGCTACTGCACCATGAAACGGATACACACGAACGATATGATATACACGACGATGTGATATATGTCTCTTTCTCTCTCTCTCTCTGTATTAGCAGTGGCAGTGCCAGAAAGAAGAAGAAGGACTTGTCTCGTAAAGTATCGAGCGATTTGTCATGATGGAGCTTCGTCGCGACGATTCTGTGCTGCTGCTGCCTTTCTACCCTGATATTGCCAAAGATACACGCAAATATATATATATATATATATATATATATATATATATATATTGGGTCTCAAAATGACCTGACATTTGAATTTATTAATAAAACGTATTATTTATTAGAAAAGTACGAATATTTTATATATTTCATATATTTTATATATTTTATATACACGGTGTCCCTCTTATCTCTGCACTGAGAAAAAAGAATCGTTGAATGTGCAAAATGCATTTTATTGTCTCGAAATTTTGTTGTTTTAACAGTTGCTCAGACATGATAAATAAGCAGATAGTTTAAATGTATCTTTGGTTACTGCCCAACTATACTGTTTTGTAATGCCAATCAAAAATCAAGTTGAACGTATTTAAATATACAATTTTGTCAAACCAACTGAATTTTGGATGGATAAACGAATTTTTTTTTTTTAGTGTACCACCCAAAATCACTCGGTAATTATCAACGTCACAAAGAAATGTTCCAGACAAAAGTTGTACGGTGGCCAAAATAGTATTGGAGTTCTCAGTGTGTTTTGATTTTTTTTCACTAGGTTCCACGGTGTGAGCCAAGCAGAGACGTCATATGCTTCCTTTGAATTTTCTCGGTGGTTTCTCGAGTGCCTTGTTAAAAACTAATTTTTACAAAGAGTTACAAAAATATCTCATAATAATAAAACAAAGCACAGCTTTGGGACAACGAATCCAGCCACTCTGAAAAAAATAGGTGTTACTGTACACACTTCAGAGTATTTTTTGGAATTTTTTGAGAAAAATCAAAAGCGACATACCGACCGAAAAAAAATATTTTTGTATAATTTTGGTGAAAATGGGAATTTTTTAAACTCGAAAAATACAAAACAATTTTTTTTTCACAAAGTTCATGTAAAATTGCAACTTTTTTGTCTTAAACATTTTTCTGTTAAATCAAATGCTCACCAGATATAACTGTATTTTGAAAATTTTGAAATTTTGAAAAACTCGAGAAAATGTGATCCAAAAATTTTGAAAAAATGTACACTGTTTTTTTCATATAGTTAAATAATTTGACAAAATTTCAATTTTTGTGAGTGGACAACTTTTTGACCGTTCGAAATGGTATGGAGCGCCTCATATATAAAGCCGAATACGTATTGGGTGATTGCTATAGAACATGGATACCGGTTTTTCGATAATATGCAAAAACCAGAATATCGGACCAAAAATCCGATATTGAAAAACTGATATTAGACTCGAATAATATCGTTATTTTTTTATCGGAGTTGAAAACATTCAAATATCATGACAATTGTTATTATTTCCATTGAAGTTACTCTTACTTGTTTTTTTACTATGCTTAACAGCCTTCTAATATCAGTACGTCCATCAAATTTTTCCGAAGTCTCAACTCATTTATCCACGAGTGTAGAATTAGAAAGGGCCATCTCTTTCGCGGCTTACATCTCCAATAAGATAAGGTCTTATCTGAAAGACGAAACTTCCGAACCATATCGTTAATCAAAATGACTATGCCGTTGCCTGTCTGTCACAAGCTATGCCATTCGTTTGCACTCTGCCAGCTACTACTGCGCTGACTTTCATAAAACTTCCGAATTGAAATTTTGCTTGTTTACTACTTTCTTATTTGCATAAAAGGTCCTATTTTTTATATTGTTGTGTGTTTATTTATTTAATCTCGGGCTGGATGTAATTAAGAACATAGTACAGTATGTTTAGAAATGTATAATAAATGAAGATCTCAATAGAAGACGGTGATTTTCAATGAATACTGTGGTTTCACTTACAAGGAACATCACTTTGGTGTCCTCTTCCGATTTTGTTGAAACGTTTTTATGTGGAAGAGTATCAAAAACTAAGAGACACGTATTTTTTTTATCGGCGGAAAAACGGTTTTAAGGGGTGAAACGCACCCTCGAAAATAGGGATGTTTTTCGTTTTTCGTCGATAACGTTATCGTTCTCATCTCCAATGTATAGTATACAAAACATAAAGATTGTTGCAATTTGAAAAATGAAAAATACCCCCATTTTTGGGGGGTTTCACCTCTTAAAACCGTTTGTCCACCGATAAAAAAAAATACGTGTCTCTTAGTTCTTGATATTCTTCCACGTAAAAAAGTTTCAACAAAATCGACGGAGGACACTAAAGTGATGTTTCTCGTTAGCTAAACACTATTATTTCTACAACTTCCATCTTCACTTTTAAACTTCTGACGTTTTCAATGAAGGTTTCTCGTAAATATCGGAAAACATCGAAATACCGGTATTCCGATGTTACAACTTGGTGACATCGAAATGCATGTAAAACGGCCTGCTGGCAATAGATGGCGTTGGGTACACTATTTTCTCGAATCAAAAATTGGCAATACACATGATGATGGGTCTATAGTCACCCTAGAAACGCCATAAGTGCCGTTTGTACGACGCGTTAACATCATCTATTTTAATTGTGCTTGCAATGTCAAGTTTTGTTTCAACTAAGTCACAGTTGCGGAAGATGATGCACTATTATTTCCTGGAAAACAAAACGGCCACGGAAGCCCATCGTTTGCTAGAGCAAGTGTATGCCGAAGATGGTTTGGTGAGCGCAACCTGCAGAGTGGTTTCGCCGCTGCCAAAGTGGTGATTTCTCGATGGACAACAAGGATCGCGGATAACCAAGGGGAGAAGGGTGTCGTTTATTACGAGCTGATGAAACGTTCCAAAGCCATTATTAGGTATTGTTATCGACTGCAACTGATGCGCTAGAAGTGAGCTTTGAAGAAGCAAGAGCAAGAGAAGAAGCCTGAATGGGAGATTCGCCACAAGTTGATTCAACAGCAAGACAACTCCAAGCCGTATGTAGCTCAGCCGGCTAAGGAGTACTTAGAAGGAGTGAACTGGGAAATCTTACCCGACCCGTCATGTTCCCCAGACATCGCTCCCTCCTATTACCATTAGTTCTGGTCAATGCAGTCGGCGCTTAAAGCTCAGCACTGTACCTCGTACGATGGAGCCAAAAACGCCTAGATAGGTTTGCTGTTAAAGGCGCCGAAGTCTTCCTGCGTGAAATCCGATTGTTTGCCAATAGGTAGAACAAGGTTGTCTGTCCTGATGGGTACTGTGACTAAACCAGTTCGATTTACTATCGAACTACTATATTTTCTTTGTCTCAAAAATGGGCGGATTCATGTGCAAACCCAATATACAATAAACGGTAGTAGATTTTAAGAAAAAAAATGGACGTACATCTCCCATCCTACACCTACAAATTAACATTTCCATTCTACACCTACAAATTCGCGCCCGTGCTTATTTTCGTTCAAATTTCCTAGATTTTAAGAAACTAATTTTATGAAACTAATTCCCTAGACTTTAAGGGGTTAGGCCACAGTGACGGGTATAAAATCATGTGCGAATTTACGAAATTTTAATTCTTATGAAAAAGTGATTTCACTTATGAAATTAATGACACATCTATTTAGTATGAATATCAAGCTGTTAGAATTTTTTCTTTCGATGTACAAAATCGCCGACTATTAATATTTTCTCTTGTCATCTTTTTTTTTCTTTTGTCAGCATCCACAATTTTTTACCTAGAACAAAAAACAAAAATTCACGTCAATCTACATTAGAATACTTAGAGAAGTACGTAAGGAATTTAAAAAATATTGCTTTATTCAAAATGTTGTAGGTATTTGAACTCAAAAAATGAATTTTCATTGAAAAATTTCGTTATAACTGCGCATAAACTGCTCATAAAATGAAAAGTTTTCGATTAATCAGAAATTATGTACGTACTTCTCTGCGAAATGCAATTAGGAACATAACTTTTAAATTTGAAGTAAATTGAGTGAAAATTGTTGAAGTTATTTGACACGCCAATTGGGAAAAGCTGTTGCGTGAAGTTTCGAGTAGTTGGCCATTTTGTACATTGAAAAAAAGAAAAAAATATTTTCTAACAGCTTGATATTAATACTAAATAGATGTGTGATTAATTTTATGAGTGAATGACTTTTTCATAGGAAAAAAAATTGTTAAATTCGCACATGATTTTATACCCGTTACTGTGGCATAACCCCTTAAGAAACTAGTTTTACGCAACTAGTTTTCTAGATTTCGAAAAACACATGGACGTAACATCTTCTATCCTACAACTAGAAATTTGTGTACGTGCTTTTTTTCGTTCGCTAGCAGTTCCTACATATTCTAATCCTCCGGACCTGGCAGCCAGAATCGCATTACTAGAATCATCTTTTCTCGTCGCCCTTTTTTCGCGGCCAACTGTTTTCTGTCCCTCCTCAATACCCATTGACACACCGAGCGACATTGTCGATACAGGATCATGGTTGATTAGTGCAATAATGCTAGATAATTAATGAAAGTGAAGGACACAGCTACAGGCAGGCTGGGGCCGGGTTGAAATTCTGAACTTTAAATGATCAGAACGCTCAAAACTCCGAAAGAATTTTACACGAAAGACGAAAACTCCGAAAATCTTAACACCGTCAAAATAATTTGGCTATGGAAGTTTTAAAAGTTTCAAAATTTTCAAAAAATCGACGAATTATTTCAAGATTTTTTTTATTTATTTACAAGTGATTTTTCGTCAATTTTGAAAGTTGTCCAGACAATGTTATACGTTCTACATCATTTACCGTGAACTATGTAGACTTTCGCTGGCATGATTTTAACGAACCTTGTAATTTCGGAACATTAAAATTAGGAATTTTAAACCGTCGGCGCCTTCAAAGTTCGGAATTTCAACCCGGCCCCCATGTCAACGTCATGTCAGCGAAAGTCTACACAGTTGACTGTAAATGATGTAGAACGTATAAAATTGTCTGGACAAATTTCAAAAATGACGCAAAATTACTACTTAATAAATAAAAATTCTTGAAATAATTCTTTCGAGGTAGTATTCTTTCAGAGTTTTGAGCGTTCTGTTCATTCAAAGATCGGAATTTCAACCCGGCCCCATTTTGAATTTCGGAATATTATAATTCGGAATTTTAAACCGTCGGAGCATTCAAAGTTCGGAATTTCAACCCGGCCCCGGCAGGCTTGCTGATGTCGCAATGGATGACATTCCGTTCACCCCTTTTCTCAAACGTGAAAACGTTCATTGGACGAGCTGCGTTAGGACAATCGTTGCGCAATTTTAATATCTACTGGGGCACTGTCGTTAAAATAAACAGGATAAATGAAATCTTGGTTATCAGAAATCCTCCTCACAAGGATTTCCGGCTCCATTAGGGACAAATCATTTCCATTAAATTAACGTTTGACATTTCGTGCCCCAAATCTTGAGATTGGAATCTCGAAAAGCACCTCCCAAAAAGGATCACCAGCAAGTATCTCCCACTTTCGAATGATCTTTAAAAAAAAAGTGTATATCTAGATATTCGCCAATAATAAACAATTGCGCCTCAGCGGAAAACGGTCCAGGCGACTCACAAGCAGACCAGGAGTTAAAATCTTCGACAGACATGTCACTCCATCTGCTCCAGCAATTTAAGGGTGAAAGAAAAAAAAATTAAAATAAACGTCGAAAGAGACGACATCGCGTGCACGAGCTTTGGCTTTCGGTGGGCGTTGCGTCGTGGGCTTTTCGTGCGTACGGTGGCACGTCAGCCACGCGACTGCCGTGGAACAGCTGTGCAACGGGGCTTCCATAGGGTGTTTAAACAGGGAGAGTGAGAGAGAAAGAGAGAGAGAGAGAGAGAGAGGGAGTTGGAGCTTTCGACATTTCGTGGCTATTCCATCTCCCTCGCACCCGCGCCCATTATGGTCCCGTGAGTTTCGAGCTTTAGCGGTTTAGTACAGCAACAAGAGAAAGAGGGAGAGAAGCAGAGAGATCCAAAGCTACAAGCCAGGGGTGGAAATGCCAGTCGAGAGAAGCGACGGTGCTCGACGATACACTGTGCAACCTCTCTCGTACTACTCCACATTTTGGTCCTTCTCTCTCCCTCTCTCTCTCTCTCTCTCTCTCTCTCTCTCTCTCTCTCTCTCTCTCTCGGCCTCTTGTTCTGTAGCCATATATATCGTAGAGTATACTACATAAACAGAGCGCCATACAACCCCCTTCGAATGCTTTCCGCCGGCAATTCCAGTAGTCACAGCCAGTGCGTGCCACGCGCCCGATTCGCGAGCACGCACTTTGATGGAGCGCCTTCGATTGCGATGTTTTTCCTTTCCTCTCGTTCTTTCTTTTTTATCGCATCAGATTATTATCGTTGTTTGTTACGTTTTCTCGACGCATCGTTGTTCATTATTATTCCCAAGGTTTTATCGTTCGTTGTTATTGTTTACTCATTTTAATATCATTACGAAAAACGATAATTAAAAAGTTGTTGAAGATTATTTATTGTCTGGTCACTATTGTTTATTATTGTTCCTCGTGAGGCCGTCTCTTTATGTTAGTAGGCGTAGCGATAACTTCAGGATAAAATTGTGAAACTTTAGAAAATATTATTGTTATTATTATTATTATTATTTGTCAGGCAGTTTTTGTACGTTTATTTTTCGAGAGCTGCTGACTCTGTGCATTAAAAATATTATTTACGGCACCGAGCAATAAGTTCGACATCAAATTGAGAAACTTTTGAAAATGTGTAGTCGAATTCTTTGCTATCCGAAATGGAGAATTTTGAACTTTTCAGGACATGGGAGAAGAATAATTAGTACGGGGATATTTTTCTTTGGAAATCGATCACTTTTTGGGGAGAATGTAAAGATTTAAGTTGTAGGTTAGAAACACTTGGAGCACTTCAGTTTGATGGGGATTCTTTTGTTGAAGTTTAATTACGTTGAAGCGCAGGGCCGATGCAGATGAGGATTTACATCGCTGGTGAATTATTCAACGTGAGGAGCCTCCGCTTTTATTGATGAGATTTTTTCTTGGTAAATTTTTGAAGAAACGTCTTAAAACGATAATTTCCAGACTGTGGGTCATTATTTTTTGCTGAATGAGCGCGAAAAACTGTGGAGGAAGTGTAAATGATTGATTCGAAAGGATTTGAATATTTTCGAATGGCCAAAATTGTATGATCTGTACTTTGTCTTCGTCTAGCCAATTGGTGATTAAAACAATACACGCTTTATATCTATAGAAATTCTGCTATCACGCTCTGATTATTTGGGCAATGTTAATTAAATAAATCGTCTATAAGAAACGGGCGAAGAATTTTTTCCGAAGGGTGCACTTTTATCGATCTATTGTGAAATTCTGAGTCACGGTGAATTTTAAAGGAAGAGATGAACAGGAAAAAATTACGATTCGATCATAGAAATGAGCAACGGGTATTTTCGGAATTTTATGAATATCGTCTTTTTTCAATTATAAAAAATATTCTATTAAATTCGCGTTTAAGGCGGGAGTCTGAATTAGAAGGTCCAAAAAATCGTTTTCGTTCAATTGCTTAAGGGTCCAGTCTACTTTGAAAATTTCAAAAAATTGAAAGCAAGCAAGACTTGAAGAAATCGACGACGATGAACAATCTGAAGGGATTTTGTACGGTGCAGGAATTGCCGATTGAGTTTAGGTAAGAGTTTTTCATAGTATAAACTTCAAACGCGTTTTTCTCGAAAAAATGTTTTTTAAATCTAGCTCCATCGTATCTCTAAAACTGATAAACCCTGATTCTCTTGAAATTTGAACCACATATTGTAAACATGATTCGCAACAAGTCGACCCTCGATGGTTTTAAAATTTTGATTTTTACTTTTTTTTGCGAAAAACTGCAAAAAAACACGTTCCTTTTTACTTTTTTCGTTTGTCATTTACCATCTTTTTATTTTTTGATAAAACTTTATATCCGAGGGTCATGTTATGATGGAGCTACCAATTTTGTACTTAAAAATGAATACATTTTTTTAAAATGTATTTTAAGACTTGATCAAGCCCAACAACTTTTATATTCATATCTTTTATAAAATCCCCAAAAGAAAATCGTGAAAATAGCCTTTTTCGTGGCTTTAAAGAGGACTGACCCCTTAAATCGATAGATAAACTATCTAAGAATATATTTACAAAGTTATAGAGGCCAAAAAAAACTAAACGGCCTATTAAATCAAACCGAAGTTTATTTTCTTCAGTATGAAAATCTCTTCTAAGTGAATTAGATAACTCGTTGAAAAAGTCTTTTTAAATAATGTTTATAGCACGTTAAAGTGTTTTTAACACGTTTTTTTTCAAACCCGACAAAAGTTATAATTTCACGATTTTTTCACCTTTTTCTTAATTCACCCAGAAGAAAAATATATGACAATTGAAAATTTTATTGGTTTAGTTGGTTCAGTAAAGAATTACGAGCTGCATCTTTCCCGCTGATTGGGGACTGCAGTGGCAAGACACACACGGAATAGGCTGATCTGCAGTCATTTATTGTTTCATGGTGAAACATTTTTTGACACATTTCAAATATAGATGAAAAGGTACCTCAATGTCCACTGGGCTCACTTGTTTTCCCTTCTAAAAAAATTTCCGAAAAAAAACGCTTTTTTTGGACCTTCTAATTCAGGCTCCCACTTTAAATGATATTTAAAGAAAACTGATGGAGTCGCTCATTAAACGTAGCTGCCCGAGTATAAATCACCGGACGGTGATATTGGATCCGAACAATTTTCCTCTCAGGCTCGTTGCACCAAAATTCACCAGAAACACCACTCAAAATTTCTCTGCGAGTAAATTATATTTAACCGCGTATTTGGATTAAACTGTGCGAAGACGATGAATTTTTCAATCTCTCGCAGGACGGATTCACTCGTCGTCCACAAAATTGCAATACCGAAAATAAATTCGTCCACGAGTGCGAGAATCCTCGGTTTGCTCGGATACCGCGCACTTGTCCCTCAGCGATAAGCCGGAGCTGTCCAATTTTCCTCACTTAATCTTCGCCATCTCTCACGTTTACACGATATTTCGAAAATCCTATATCTAGTTTTCGAGTTCACCGACACGTGTCACAAGTATCTTCACTGAAATACGCGGAAAACAAGAATAATCAGCTACTTCCCGCTTCGCAAGGCATACAAACTTTTTTTCTTTTCAACGACGAAATCATTTTGCACTTTAATACTAATCGTAAAAAAAAACCACTCGATGCACAAAATTCGACGCGTCGTCTCGATCGTCGAATTCAAACAACACTTTTAAATTTTCTCTTCTCCCCTCTCAACATTCGCCCCATTGCACCATTTTAATTCCCTTTTTTCCAAATCCACATAGCACTGAAAATTACCCATATTCGCCACTCTGAATAAAATTCTTCGAAAAATTGGAAAATCTATTCTCGCTGGCAATAATAATCCACCACCGAGCAACAAATCCTCACGCCCTGAACTCTTCATACTTACAATATTGATTCATTTCAAAAGTGCTTTGTTATTGTGAAAATGCAACCCCACAGATGCATCCTCCATGCATAAGCTTGGAGCTCGTGAATGCAAAAATCCACCGACACATAAGATTAATTTTTGATAAGGAATGTAAAATATTCCAAATACAACGAATCGAAAAATTCGCTTCACTAGCACGCGTGTACGTTTGAAGCCGAAAAGGCGGGGCGGGGCAGGGGTTGGGGTGGAGGGATTGAAGTCTCGTGTGTGTCGATGTGCGCGTAAGTGTGTATGTGCGATGTCACACTCAGCGGCTGTGCCTATGGATACGTGTGTCCCCGTATATATCTGCCTGCACCTACACATGTCTTCATGTAAAAGTGTCATAGGGTGAGATTCGCAGTTGGGTGCGTGGGTGATGACCGAGACGTTCTGATCGAGTTAATTCGTGATTCGATACGTATGTGTATCATTTCACGTACATTAATATGTGCATATCGATATAAGATGTCATTAGCAACGCAGCCTACCGAAATAAGTGAGGGTAGTTTTTGATAGTAGATTGAATCATCGACATCCATAAATGTGTATTGTGTACATGCAAAAACTGTACAAATAAAAAAAAAAAATATATATATATATATATATATATATATATATATATAAATATATCGATATATGTGTACAGATGATGATAAAAATGGATCAATCACCTCGCGACATCTACTACTAAATTCGCGCGCGAGACTGCCGTTCTTCCAAAGATCGCCGTGCGTCGTTTGCGTATCGGGCGTTCGCCTGGGGCGGCAAAAAAAAACTCCGTGACAGGCCGGCGCGGCTGGCCTCGCGGTTTATAAACACAAAAGGCGCGAGGGGCGTTAGGATGAGATGAGACGCGGCTTCGCTCCTTGTGTGGGGGTGCCTCTCTAGAAGCGGTTGCCGCGCGTTGTGTGGCGCTGCCCCTGGCTCTTGGGTGGTGTAACACGCGAGGGGGGTAGGCGAAGAGAGCGAGAGAGAGAGAGGTCTGTGGAAGGGTGACTTGCTGTGTTGTGTCGGATGCTACCCGGTAGCGGGTACTTGTTGTTGAGATGCCCGATCTGCGTTGGGTGTGGAGAAGGTAGAGGGGGCGAAAGATAACCGGCATGTACCGAAGGGCCGATAGAGACGATCAGAGAGAGAGAGAGAGAGAGAGAGAGAGAGAGAGAGAGAGAGAGAGAGAGAGAGAGAGAGAGAGAGAGAGAGAGAGAGAGAGAGAGAAAGGGTAGTTGTGGTGGTGGCCTGAGCAACCACCCTGTCTCTTCCTCCCCTTGATTTGCTGCTTTTGCTGCTATGGTGCTCTGTTTCTGCTGGTACTGCTGCTGCTGCGTCTAGTGCAACGATAGGGGGTGGTGGCTTCACGAAAATGGCCTTGCGCGCGGCATTTGTAGCGCAGCAATAGGGTGGGTAGTAGCGACGCGTCGGGACGACGACGCCGATCCTAGGCGAGGCTAGAGAACCTACCCCTTTGCAAAACTCGCCTCTCCGTTTCCCCCCTTACCCACCTCGACGCCCCTCGCGCCGTCTCTCGTCTGTACGGTGATGTTGTCATATCTACATACGCACCAGAAGGGTATTTCGAGCCCGTTGTATCTGTATTAGCCCATAGCATACCTGGCTGTCTTAGAAACAGCTCTTGATTTTCGGATCACGGATGTGATCTGGATGTGATCTGAATGTCCGTACAAAAATGTTTTCGAAAAACGTGATTCTGAAAATGTGACGATGTAACGGTGAGTATGCGGGAGATCCGTTACTACGATGACGTTCCTCGAAGTGGAATATCCTATCACCTCTGTGCATGTACATAGACATGTGTTGGAAATAGCCCTTGATTTTTCGGATCACGGATGTGATCTGGATGTCTGTACAAAAATGTCTTCAAAAAACGTGATTCTGCAAGTGTGACGATGTAACGTTGAGTATGCGGGAGGTTCGTTACTACGAGGACGTTCCCGGAAGTCGAATATCCTATCACCTCTGTGTATGTACATAGACATGTTTTAGAAACAGCCCTTGGTTTTCGGATCACGGTTGTGATCTGAATGTCTGTTCAAAAATATCTTCGAAAAACGTGATTCTGTAACTGTGACGATGTAACGTTGAGTATGCGCGAGATCCGTTACTACGAGGATGTTCCTCGAAGTCGAATATCCTATCACCTCTGTGCATGTACATAGACATGTTTTAGAAACAACCCTTGATTTTCGGATCACGGTTGTGATCTGGATGTCTGTACAAAAATGTCTTCGAAAAACGTGATTCTGTAAGTGTGACGATGTAACATTGAGTATGCGGTAGATCCGTTACTACGAGGACGTTCCTCGAAGTCGAATGTCCTATCACCTTTTTGCATGTACGTAGACATGTTTTAGAAAAAGCCCTTGATTTTCGGATCACGGTTGTGATGTGGATGTCTGTACAAAAATGTCTTCGAAAAGCGTGATTCTGCGAGTGTGACGATGTAACGTTGAGTACATGGGCGATGCAACATGCCGTTGGTTGCTTTCACGATGCAGTGTAGGTGGAGATGCTGATGAGCCACGTACATGTAGCCATGTACGATGCGCGAGGTGGGGAGGGGTTGGTTTCGCGAATACGCGGATGCCCAGGTGGGAGGGGCGCTCCACGACCTCTCGAGATAACGGCAACGACAGAGCGGGAGAGGGCGCCCGATAAGGGAGTAAGGGTTGTGTCGGGGTGTGCATGTGGATGCTTCGGGGCGAGGACCAACAAGCGGACGCGACGACGCCGACGCAGCCTCGCTGCAACGATATAGCTGCTGTGAGATGCTTTCTGCATCACCGTGAGCAACGGAGACAGGGAGACTCCAAACAGACCGCCCGTAAGATGCGCGCGCGATACACAAGTGGGTCGTGGCTCAGCATCCAAAGACTTGTACGCCATCGGATCTTCGGGAAAATATAGTTTTTCCTCCTTTTTTCTCATCTCTATTAAAATCCTCGATTACCATGACGACAGGCAAAATAACGCTCGCTTTTCAGTCGACAACTTACGTCTTTTACTTTCCCACGTGAGCAAGCTTACCCCAACGAAGTATTCCACTTTGATAGTCTCTTACGAGTGTGCACATGCGTGCACGTATGTATACGGAAGTGTGTAACGAGCACGGATCATGTTGGAGAATGCGCACGTAGGTGTAATCACTTTGATGGAAAGATGCATCTACCGGTCACGTTGCGAGCGACTAATGAGTTGAATGTATGGAGAGTACGCGATGTACAAGAGCGATCGGCCCACGCGCGAGCACCGAGCTCCGGTTGTGTTCTGTTTTCCTCCTTAGTGCCGTTAAAACAATAATGCAATATTTAGCCATATAGTACACACAGCACGATGGTAGGGGAGCCGGCGAAAGAGAAACAGAGAGAGAAGGCAACGAGAGAAGAGGGAGTAAAAGGGGTGCCTATCTGCGAGCAGAGCTTGGATGAGTGGGAAATACGTGCGGGACAGAGAGAGAAAGAAAGAGAGAGGGAGGGAATGAGAGAAGAGTACCAACAGTTATGTACAGCAGAGATAGAGGAGTTATAACTGTGTACAGTGAATGCTTGGTGGATCACAAAGAGGGGGAAGAAACACGAGGGTTTCGCTAAGGGGTGCAGGGTGGCTTATCCAACTTCCCCTACTTTACTTCCCTTACTTAAAGCCCCTTTTCCCGAACCCCCTCTATTCCTGCCATTCCCCCTTAACCCTCGTATATATTTCTCTCTCTTTTTCGCCCGATGCATTCTCCCATACTCCCACATTCGCACATTGATGTATATACGGCAATGGATACAGATATGCAGGCGTTGGTGGCTCGGCGTCTTTTCTCTCTCGCGCAACTTTCCTACGCTCAGGCGCGTTGGCGTTTGCTCGAAGCGACAACCCGATTCCATCGAGCGGCGGGAGCGACGGAGACACGACGATATTCAGTTAGGGTTGGTTAGTCCCGCCGTAGATGGTGGGGGAGAATGGAGGGGAGAAAAACACCGAGAGGCGGCGCGCACCTACTCGGAAGACTCTACCCAAAGAGACAGGGGTGGCAAAGTTGTGGATACATGTGTACATGCAAGTCGATGTGTGTGGCTGTGACGGTGCGAATCGAAAAGGGAACTCGGACCTTGGAAACGAGGGAAAGGGACGAAAGGGATTTTGCTCGGAGTGCCTCGCAGGATGCGAACTACTTCGATGTCTGACTCCACACGGGGAGCATCTACTTAGCAGCCTCTACGGACTGGGATGACGATGGAAATGCCCTTTTTGGGTGTCTTCGGTACAACTGGTCGTGCAAGACCTTTCTCAACTCAGTCAGCTGGACTGGGGGGATGAAATTTGGGGTTGCATTGGATCCAAAAATGTCTTCAAGCTTTTGGATGGGATGCTGATGAGTTGACATCGTTTTCATGGAATCGGGTTTTGAAATTGAGGACTCAGGTTGGGCCCTCGCCGTGCATCTTGAGATCGCGGTGACAGTCTCGCATCGAAGGCCTTGAAGGATTCCGCGAAAATGTAGAGTCCGGTGCAACGTTGGTCCGAATTGGGTGCGTTTCAAGCTACTGAGGTTTGATCCGGTTTTGAATTATGATAATTCAAAATAGCAGGTTAGAATTCGAATAAACATTTGATGCCCGAGTTGCAACTATTGTCCTGATTTCGGGACACGGCTAATAAAAATTCAGCGATGACATAATTTGGATTTATATAGGGGAGGCCGGGGTTTAAAGTGCCGGGGGTAAGTTGTCCAAGCGATAACAACTCTTACTCGCCGTCCTGGTTTCACCAAAATGGCTGCCGAAACAGCGCTATGGTATGATCTTTTGCGACGCACTCAACCAATCTTCATATTATGATGCCCTAATCATGACTAGACCCGCGAATTGGTGTTCTCAAGCCAGAGCTTGAGTTTTCTCTTAACTGGCAGGCCAAGTTAGCGTCATCCACGCAACCACATTCGTGCACTCAGTCTCCAATTTTTCGGAGCTGTCGTTTCCAACTTACGGCATGGGGTTTGCTGTCTTACAATAACACTTGAGATATTTAGCAGTGACTTTATAGTTTGTTTGGGTTCATTTGTAGTCAAGATTTTCCGGAAACAGGACCGGCTTTGATGGAGCCCAGGGGTGAGGAATGGCATTGATGAGATCTCGACCACAATCCCTTTTATGGTCTTGAAGTTTGCTTCCTTGGATTGCAGCGATTTTTCTTGACTTCCTTATTTTTATTAGTATCGAAAATCATGTTGCGTGAATTTGGGTCGTTGATCGCTAAATGAAGAACCTCAAAATTGATCGCCGCATTATCATAGTTCAATTCTGTCAAAGAAAATTTGGGAAACTCAGTAAAAAAAACATTTCGTTGCATTCCAACGATGCTAACTCCAACATCATTCCATTTTCCGAATTGCGCCGACAACTTATGGATTACCCTAAGCCCAAAACCGGAAGTATAGTCATTAGCATCGAGTTTGCGGCTGCTCGAGAGCAGTTATTTTCATTAAGCTGTGAATTTATATTTTCCTCGCATTCATTTGTAGTTGAGATTTTCCGGAAATAGGACCAGCTTTGATCAGGAGTGGAGAATGGTATTGATCAGATCTCGACCACAATCCATGTTATGGTCTTGAAGTCTGCATCTTTGGAATGCAGCAATTTTTTCTTGACTTCCTTATTTTTATTAGTACCAAAAATCATATTGCATGGATTTGGGTTGTAGATCGCTAAATAAAGAACCTTAAAATTGTTCGCGGCATTATCATAGTTTAATTCCGCCAAAGAACATTTGGGAAACTCAGTGAAAAATAAACATTTCGTAGCATTCCAACGATGCTAACTCCAACATCATTTCATTTTCCGAGATGCGCCGTCAACTTACGGATGACCCTAAACCCAAAACCGGAAGTATAGTCATTAGCGTCGAGTTTGCGGCTGCTCGAGAGCAATATTAATATACTGATTCCGGAATCGCCGTTGCAACGAGATCTGCAGAATGGTACATCGTGTGTTACGAGCAATACTTCACGTGCGTTGAATTTTGCTGGTGCACTGGTCCGTTGTAGATGTCTGGGTGTGGAGCAGGGAAAGGGGGTTGGTGGCGGTGGCAAAAGTGGTGGTTTCTACCCCTGCGGACCGGATGTAGCCGGGAGACACACCTCCCTCTCCGCGACATCAGCCTCCCGGTGTCGCACGCGGGGAATCCCCGCAAGGAATCGCGAGGCCGAAGCTTTCCATCCGGCCTTTGGAGTGTGGCCGCCAGAGGCGTTGGCCAATGAGAAGCCGCCCCCCACTTGCTCAGGGCACCGAGACAATTCAAATGCTGCCCAATAACAAACGTCTTTTGTTGTTATACGGCAAACTTGCCTCTTTTTTTCCTTCCGCGTTCCTTTCTCGCATCTTCGCGCTTGCATGAACTTCGCTCGCTTTCGCGAATAGTCCGTTTCCCTCGCAGTCCAAAATCTACCCCTTTCGCCAAAGTCTCGATGTTTCCTTGTATTTTTTTCGCCCTTCTCTCTCTCTCTCTCTCTCTCTCTCTCTCTCTCTCTCTCTCGCTCTCTCTTTTCCTTCGCCACTACGCTGCTTCTTTCCGCTCGCTGTCCAGTCGCGCTCCTCTTTTTCCCTCCCCAAGAGAACCTTTCCCAACTCCCCCTTCTTTCTATTTTCCTTTTTTTTCTACCTCGTTTCGTTACCTTCTCCCTCTACGTCTCGCCCTTCTGCTGATTCGTGCTTCTCCCTTTCTCGTTTTTTTTCCTACTTCGGTTTTCCGCCTTCACTACCGACGACCATTCCCTCGCCCCTTTCCGACCCTACCCTGGAGTCACAAGCGTCAACATATTAAAACAGGAGAGGGAGGGGGCGCGCTGACTCCGCTTTTCCCCCCTTCATGCCCTTATCAATCTCCATCTTCCTTGGATTTCGAGTTTTTCTTGTCTATACTCCCTTTCTTGCCGCCCGTCGCTGACGGTACTTTCGGCCTTCCCTCTCCGTCTCTCGTTCTTTAGGCTCTGTGTTTGGGTAATCGGGAATGGTCCTTAGGTTCACTAGGATGTGAAAGTAACTCAAATTGGGTTTTAGTTTTGTGCAAATGAGATCTGGAAAAAAAATTAGTTGCTTGATGTCGTATCCATTTGCTACAAATATCCGGAGAATTTCTTTTAATTTTGGAATAAATATGTTCAAAAAATATAGAGAATTCTTTCAAAATATTTTGAATATAAAAATATATTTAGCAATAAGGAGAGAATTCTATATTTGTGAATATATTTTAATTTGGACATATATCCTATTTACATTTTTATATATATATATTTTTTATAAATACACTACATTTTTTATCCAATTTAATTTTTCGTATGTCCTTGTGGACCTTTACGACCCTTCGAAATTTATTCCACACTCGGCACTTCACTATTTTTCACCGTGCCCTTTTTCCAACGTACTCTATCGCATTTACACGAGGGCACAGGGAAACTGCGGGAAACCTGTACCTATACGGGCGGCTGTACGTCACCGAGTTTCAGTTCCGGTACAACTGGAAACTCAGTCAAACCGCGGCCCGCTGGGTCATCGAGGCGCAAGTCAAGGCGCGGCTAGGCGGTCACCGATCCGAGTATTGGCCCAACGCGACTCGCCACGGCGGATCGTCGGACTACTTCGAGACTTCTTCGTATTTTGTTGAATAATTCAGTCCGTCGAAAATTAATACAGGCGGAAATTGCGATCCGAACGAAAATATCGGAAAATTTCTCATTGCTCGGACGATGCTATGCCACGTTTTTTTCCTTCAACAATCAGTGAATTCGAAACGGCCAAGCGTTCTTCACCTCGTCTCAGTGATTTATGCACAAATCAATCTGGAATTACTCTCAACCTCCGATATTGCATTTCCTTTAATTTCGTTCGCGGCCGTCGTTAACGATCGACCGTTGACTTTGTTAATCAAGATAATACAAAGCAATCGGTACATCGAATATTCGCGAATAAGCTTTATTTATCGAATTAGTGTATTGCGAGCGATTGCATCAGCGGGGAAAAAAATAATGGAGCAGGAGAGGAAAATTATGAGAGAGGGAGGAAAGTACGAGGCGATGAATAAGAAGGGGGGGATTGAGAGTCAGTGAGATTCGCGACGAAGCACGCCGGTGGAGTGATGCGGAAGGTGAAGGCTCTCGATAAATATATATATATATATATATATATATATATATATATACATACACATATATTCACAAGCTTGGAAAAGAAAGAAAGGGGCGTAATTGACAAAGTTGTACGAGTAGAAATGCGACTATATCTTACTCTCACGCACACACTCTCTCTCTCAGTCTCGAACTCGTTCTCGTTGGATAGTATGAATAAATATTCATTGACGTCTTCATCAAGACTTTTATGACTCTTCGTCACGACGGTGAGCTCGCCTCATTGCGCAGGGCACCTCTCTCTCTCTCTCTCTCTCTCTCTCTCTCTCTCTCTCTCTCTCTCTCTCTCTCTCTCTTCTCTCTCTGTATGTGTGTATATATATATTTTTTAGATACAGTTTTTTCTTATATATATATATATATAAGAAAAATCACGAGTTGTGATATATGTATATGTATCTCGCACAGCTCCAGATTTTCCTTACAAGTTATATTCTATAACGCCTATTAGGCAGCAAAAGAGCGTAGCCTGCAGAATTTATCAGGTAAACTCACGCGGGTCATGCCCTTTTGCTTGTCAGCCAGCGTATTATGCTATGCATATATGTATTTGTATATATATATATGTCCTTTGCTTCTGGCTTCCCGGCCGTTGAGTTCTCCGGGTTAAGCGCGGGCTCGTTCAGGATACCTCCTTCGAGTTGCTCCGCGCGTGCAGTCGAGGCTAATAAAAAAAACATCTTTCCACTCTTCCTGCTCTTTCACTTAGGAAATTGAAAAAACAAAAGAGAACTTGGAGAAAATGGGAAAAATCGTTTCCATTTTGAAATCTCTGGGTTACGATAGGATATTGTGAAGACGAGATGTACCAGTTTTGAACAGCTAGCTGGCTGATATTGCCTGCGATATGCGTTATGCAGCGGAACGAAAATCCACGGATAGTTCGAATAATATAGATAGAAAGGTGTGTTGGAAATGTATGATTTGTTAAAACCCATGACGATTGGATGATGTTTCGCAAAATTGCATAGTAAACATAAATTGTTTATTTATTTTTCATCGGTTTTCCATGATTCGATGATGTTTCACAAGATTGCATATTGAAGTTTGATTGTTTGTTTATTTTTCATCAGCTATCTACGATCTAATCATGATTCTCAAAAATGCGAAGTAAATTTTATTTATTTTTTATCGATTTCTTAAGATGTGATGATGGTTCACAAAATTGTTTGGTTAACTTTAATTATTTATTCGTTTTTTCATTGGTTTTTTACGATGTGATTATTCACAAAAGTTGCATAGTAAGTTGTCATTATTTATTAATTTTTTTATCGGATTTCTACAATGTGATGATAGTTCGTAAAATTTCACAGTTAATTATTTATCTATTTTTTATCTCTTCTCTACGCTGTGATGATGATTCACAAAATTGCATAGTAAACTTTAATTATTTATTTATTTTTCATCAGTTTTCTACGATGTAATGATGATTCACATAAAGGCAGATTAAAGTTTAATTATTTTTTTATTTTTTATCGGTTTTCTACGACTAGACGTGAAGATGATTCACGAAAATTGCATAGTCAACTTTAATTGTTTGTTTATTTTTTATTGGTTTTCTATAATGTGATGATGATTCACAACATTGAAAAGTAAACTTAAATTATCTGCATAGTAAACATGAATTATTTTAAAACATTTTCATCGTTTTATATGATGTGAAGATGATTCACAAAATTGTACAGTCACCTTTATGATAGGATGTGATGATGATCACTTATTGATGTTCGTCACTTATATGATGTGATGATGATTCACAAATTTGCGCAATGAGCTGTAAATATTTGTTTATTTTTCATCGGTTTTATAGGATGTGATGATAATTCCCAAAATTGCATAGTCAACTATAATTATTCAATTATTTTTCATCGGTTTACTACGATATGATGATGATTCACAAAATTGCATAGTAAACTTGCATTATTGATTTATTTTTCATTGGTTTTCTACAATGCGATGTTAATTCACGAAATTGCACTGTAAACTTCCTTTATTTATTTATTCTCCATCGGTTTGCTAATTTTGGAAACTGTGAAAAACCTGAGATAGTTGGATGGAATGAATGCCACTCATCAGGAATCTGATGAGCATCAAAAGAGCATCGGATTCTTGATCACAGAACTCTTGGAGCGAAGCAGCGTTTGCGTACATTTTTACATATTTTTTTATTCCCTTCCTATATTGTGATGATGATTCACAAAATGGCATAGTAAACTTTAGTACTTTATTAATTTTTTCTCCCTTTTTTACGATGTGACGATGATTCAGAAAATTGCATAGTAAACATTTTCATCGTTTTATATGATGACAAGATGTTACACAAAATTTTACACTAACTTTAATTATTGATTTATTTTCGATCGCTTTTCTACGATGTGATGATGATTCACAAATTTACGCAGTGAGCTGTCATTATTTATTTCTTTTTCATCGGTTTTACACAATGTGATGACAACTCCCAAAATTGCGTAGTAAACTTGCATTATTTATTTATTTTTCATTGATTTTCCACAACATGATGTTAATTCACAAAATTGCATTGTGAACTTCCTTTATTTATTTATTCTTCACCGATTTGCTATTTTTGGAAGCTTTGTGAAAAACCTGAGATAGTTGGATAGGATGAATGTCACTGATCAGTAATCTGATATTCGTACGGTCGTCGATTAAAATTGTTCGGGGCCCGTCAAAAGAGCATGGGGTTCTTGATCACGGATCTCTTGGAGAGAAGCAGCGTTTGTATAAGTTTCAACGTATTGGCGCATTGCACGCACGATTAGAGTTCCGTGCGTGATCTGTAAGAGGATACACTTTCTAGATGGAGTTCAAATAAAATGAAACTGATAGAAAGTTGAGCATGGAAAGCCATTCAGCATATTGAGATATGGAAAAAGAAAATTCCGAATTCGGTATTCCCATGTAACGTTGGCTATAAACACATATGGTATTCCTGAGAACATTCCATACATTCTTTCCAAAACGGATCATAGACTTTGAAGACAGGACGGTCCTCGAAGTGACCTTCGTACAAATACGCGGTTAAATAGGTCCAAAGTTGATTTTGAAGCCATTGGGGATCATCCAATGTTGAGTATATGGACAATTGCCTACTACGAGGACGGTCCTCGAAGTCGAGTATCTTCAAAATCACCTTTCCTCATATATACACCAACATCTAGAGAGACGGAACCTTGGCAAAATTGAAATTTCTTCAGTCGAGTGGCGACGCAGCAACTCATAAAAAGTTTAAACGTTTCACTCGCTACGCGAGTGTTGCTACGGATTTCTCTTTCTCCCTTATTTCTTTTTTCTTCGTCGTTTCTTTTTTTCCAATATAAACTCCACTCTCTTTCTCTTGCGGCTGGCTTCTTCTCACCCGACGCCTTGCCGATTGACTTGATTCTCCGAACCCCTCAACTATACACAAGTGTCGGGAAATCCAACCCCCTCGCCACCCTCGCCATTTCGCTCCGCAACCCCGCGGAGCAACCGGGCTTTTGGAATATTCACCCCCACGCGCCCTCGTTTCTTTCCTGCTTCATGAAGGTGGATACGCCCGGCAACTTCTGGCCCCCGACAAGAAATTTGGGGCTTACTTCGCCGTGTTCAACCTCACCGTTCGGATAATAGGGTACCAATATATATATATATATATATATATATATATGTGTGTGTGTGTGTGTGTGTGTGTGTGTGTGTGTGTGTGTGTGTGTGTGTGTGTGTGTGTGTGTGTGTATATATATGCGTGTACTGCGTGTATAAAAAGAGTAAAAGTGACTGAGGAATAAATAAAAGACAGTCATGAAGAAACAGATAAAAAGTGGCAGCGAAATCCGCTTGATCCCTTCAAATAATCTGTATCGTATATCTGTCGTTGACTAATTGTAAAAAACTCATTTGCATTCACACAAATAGTATGATCACCGGTACTTTTTTACGTTCTTTCGTATGTCCTTGCAGGCTTTTACGACCCCCTCCCACTTTTATTCTACATTTGGAACTTCACTAATTCCAGTTCCTCAAAGATCCCTCTGGAGTATTGTCCATAGCCTGTCTTTTTCAATGCACTGCTATATGGCATTTTCACGAGGACAAGGAGAAGCCTGTTAAGCCGTAATCGAATAAACCGTCGGTATTTTAGGTTAGTGCATTTTTTTACGCTGCAGAAATAGTAATAAAATATTTACAAACTTGCCTGTTTTTCAGAAGAAAATACGTTTTTCAATAAATGTGAAATATTTTGTCGACATGTTTGTTTTCCTTGCGCATTGGTATTCAATGGCAAATATTTGTTCAGCTGACGACCGATGGGACGGAGGAACAGGTCCGTAACTATTTTTATGATGAAGAGATAGCGCTGCGACATTAAATAATTAGCGTGAGTTTTTAGTGAAGTCGTGGCTGTGCACACTTTTATGCAGTGAGGTAGGGTTTTTTGAATTTTGAGTCAAGTTTCAAATTCCCACTCGATGTCGCGCGAGAAATCGACCAATCAAAAATCTGATGCGATCTTACCAATGTTCAGTTATTTTTTCCACTATACGCGAAAACTTCGTTGTGATTATCCCTGTTGCTGAAGTCTGCTGCCTCCCTACGCATGGACTACTATAAAGTTGAATATTAGAAGATACAGCCGTGTGGATGGGGAAAAAAATAAATCTGTATGACGGCTTTATATGATGCTGATTTCAATAAGAGCAAAACTTTTAAAAACGTCAATATACATTTGTTCAGGAGAAGAAAAAAAAACATTCAAACTCTATATGACCTGATACGAAAATTCGGTTTTTAAGCAGGTCGGACCGTTACTCACAATCTAAGATTAAGAAGAAAAAAATATATGTTATCCTCTGGATTATACTGAGTCCTTACGAATTTTTTGACATTTTTTCACCCTAAGACATCAAAGATAAAAAATAGTTTAACGTATGTAATTTTACGATCGGTTAGATGGCGAGATGATCACGCTACGGGTGAATGCATTTTTTTGCTATTCAGCACCAAAATAAACTATTTCTAACAACAGATAAACGTAAAGTAAACCTTTGTAAACATTTAGAAAATACCAACTCGCACATCGAAAACCATATATGAGGCATTCCACGTCACTTCAGCCAGTAAAAAAAATCCACAAATGATTTTGAAAAATCGAGTTGCTTTATTGAAAAATATTCACCGAGTGTCGACATTTTTTTAACAAATCGAACGTTTTTTCTCGTTGATTATCATTTTTTAATACATTTCCACTCAAACGGCTGTATCTTTGGCAGGATTTGACGTATTTACATTCGTAAAAAACGAAAATGTGCGTCTTTTTCTAGTCTTCTAGAAAACAATTAATTAAGATTTTATTAAGCAAGTCGAACGTCCGTTTCGGGGCAAAATATGCAAAACATTTTTTTTTCTCAAGGAAAGACATTCGTTATTTTATTTTTAAGAATTTCTCCGAATTGTGAATACGAAAAACGGATTTTTGGTATTTTTTATATTATGGGACTCTTAAACACCTTGAAGTAACAGCTATTTTTATTTTGAACATTTTTTTTATTAATATTCGATTGAATAGTGTGGAGCACTCGCTGTATGTTTACCAGGTTTTTGAAATACATATGACATATATGTTATATGTATTGGAGCCTTGGGGTGCTCCACACTCTTCAATCGAATATTAATAAAAAAAAATATAAAAATAGCTGTTACTTCACGGTGTTTAGGAATCCCATAATATAAAAAATACCAAAAATCCGTTTTTTGTATTCACAATTCGGGGAAATTTAAAAAATAAAACGAGTGTCTTTCCTTGAGAAAAAAATATTTTTGCATATTTTGCCCTGAAACGGACGTTCGTCTTGCTCAATAAAATCTAAATTAATTTTTTTCTGGAAGGCTATAAAAAGACGCACATTTTCTTGTTTTACGAATATAAATACGTCAAATTCTGCCAAAGATACAGCCATTTGAATGGAAAATGTTAAAAAATGGTAATCAACGAAAAAAAACGTCAGATTAAAAAAAAATGTCGACACTCGGTGAATATTTTTCAATAAAGTAACTCGATTTTTCAAAATTATTTGTAGTTTTTTTTACTGGCTGGAGCGACATCGAATGCCCCATATATTGAATATTAAACCATCAAAGTTTGATAGACAATTACGAATCTTGGCTGGCGAATGAAGAGCATTGCTGCCAACGTCAATGTCCGCGACGTTGCCGTATGTCAACAACACATAATATTAATTAATGGTAATAATGAAGAATTTTCCAACACAATTATAAATATGCATAATTATGATACTCAAAATTTCATTCTCACTTGTATAAAACATTCACTGATGCAGCTTTTTCATAATACTTATCGATAATGTTATACTTTTCCGAATTGGTAGTAACCCAAAACCTTTTCTTGTTCGCGTAATAAAAATATAACAGCGCGTAATTTCCCTCGTCAATTTAATATTTTATCCAAAATTAGCATCCACAGAATAAATCTACACCTCGCAAACATTTTTTGAGGTTCATAGAAAAAAAAAATTCGCGAACCGTCATTCGACTCAACCGGACCGCCCCAGCCTCAATGCGAACTGTTCATTATTGGAATTGTCAGCGATGAGTATAAATATCTTTTCGTCCCCGACAGTGTTTGTATTTTTTTTTTCGAGCAGGACGAATTTCTTGTTTTCCTTCGCTTGTATGTAAATTTAACGGCTTACATATGTATATGTGCGTGGACGGTAGAAGTACGATAATTCGGTTGGACGCTAAGAGGAGTGATAGGCATACAATCGTCGGCAAGAAGGGGGTACAACGGAACGATGGAAGCAGAGCTGACTCCTGTTTGCCGATATGCTGATGTAATTATTATATTGGCCCGCGCCGGTCCAAGAGATGGGGATGGCGAACGAGAGCGAGGTATGTAAAGACGAAGGGAGTGGAAGAGAGATCAACGGAAAGAGAGCGAGAGAGAAGGTGAACAAGCAAAGAGCTTCTTATTATTTGCTACGTTAATGCGCAGCTGTTCGTTAGCTCTCGACCGGCAATTCCGTCTAGACACCCACGCAAGGGAATTTTCTTCTACGCAGCTTGTTCTCATTTCGCTCTCGAAGCCGCATCCCCATCCGCGTAGCGGCACACAAATGTCCAAACCAACGTAATCCCTCGGAATTTCCATTCCAAGGGAAAAATGCACTCTCGTCGATTAGCGGAGGAAGCCCGAGGAGAAATAATTGTCCGGAGGCTACTCCAACATTTTCACCCCCTGCTGACAATGCTCCCGAAATCCTGGGTGATTCGGATGACCGTAGGTACCGAGATGACGATGAAGACAGTCTTCCAGTATCCTCGTGTCCTCGTTCCATTTCGAATACGAAATTTCGATGGACCCGGGCAACAACTGGGGGAGGTTTCAAAAGTGTGTACTCTGGGGGATGAAGTTGTCACAGTCGATATCTTGTCCGCTCCCCGTTCTCCGGTACGCCATATGCAGGTGCAATAAATGAGGAAGTAGGATTGGGCAAGGACGTGCACGCGTTGGACGTGCACCGGCACGGCAGAGGTTGAAAGGGTATGAGAAACGGTCACGGGAGTGGGAGAAGAAGAAGCGGCATCGGGACCACGAGGTGGCAGGAGAGGGTGGGCTGCCGGAAGTGAAACGAGACTGCAGTGACGAGAGCGAGCGAGAGGAGGGGACAAAACGAAGAGATAGAGAGGGTGAGAGCAGTGAAACAGGGTAGACCGGAAAGCGAGATGAGAACGAGGGCGAGTGCGCGGGAGAAATTGAGAGAGTAAGAGAGGAAGGGTGGATGGGGGTACATTGCGAGGGGGCATGATTAGCATTACACTCTGAGCCTCGATGATCAATAGTGGAAACGTCGCTCCCTTCATTCTCATTCTCTCGCTGTGTTAGCCTTATCTCCCTCCCTCTGGGCAAGCGAGCAAACCAGAAGCAAAAGCAGGCGCATACACCCCCCCCCCCCCGGTCCGGATCCATCCTTACGCGTCACCATGCTCTCCCAACCCCGGGCCACTGTGGGGCTCTTTCTCTTCGTCTCGCTTCTCCTTGTATTCACCAGGGACTCTCTTTCTCTCTCTTTTTTGTCTCCCGGCATTGGATATGCGCGGATGTCTCATCCCTCTCTCCTTTTCTCGTCCTTTCTGCACTACAGCATCTCCTTCCTATTGCTTCCAGCCACTATATACGTGCCTATCCTCTTCGGCTCACTGTCCCTGCTCTTGCACAAGCCCTCGCATCACCTATCCTCAACGGCGCTTTTTGCCTTGATGGAGAGAGTGACTATCTCTCTATGTCTTTCTATTCCACATTCTCTTCATCTTCGTAACTCTGGAAGCCTCTCGAGCGGATCTTTCACTTTAGGACTGGCTCAAATTTGTCCACTTTTCATTGAAGCCCGAAGTCGCGGTACACGTGACCCAGCTGTGCTTTAATCTTCACGGCTTAGGAGTTAGAGGCGCTCAATTGATTGGCAACTGTGACTGGATTGGAGTGTTCGCCTTCGCAGGGTTGCTTCGAGGAGAAAGTCCATACCGGAAGACAAGAAACGTTGCATCCTCGGTACAAATTAGAAGCCAGCGAGGCTCTGCGCCACATTTCGATGTAGGATCCGGGGGCCGATCAATCATTGAAGGCACGAAGGGTGAGACGAGAGCGAGGACGAAACCTACGCCCAAACAACCGTATAACATTGACAGTGGCTCGAGTAGGCAATTCGCGCACGGTATTTATTGCCAACACTTCGAGGGTAAGCGCGAAGAAGAAAAAAAAGTGCAGAACCAGCGAGATTACGTACATCTATGTGTGTCCCATGGAGAAGACCACCGGAAGTATATGGGTCTGCCTTCGGGGCAGAGCCAGTGTGTATGAGATTGGCGAAGGGGGATATGTGCACGTATTCTTGAATGTATCGGCGGGAGGGCGGCGACGAAGAGTGAGGGAGAGAGGAAGATTGAATGGAGTGAGAGGTAGGTGAGCTGTGATTTCCGCTAGAGCCTCCGAAAGCAATGACGACGTTCTTGTCGCCACACTTGGGAAGAACATTGCCAACGCGAGCAGCCAGCGCCCTGCCGACCAGCCCCGAGTCTATATCAGTACATGTTGGTGTACGCTACGTTCCAAGGGAAAACCCCAGCAGTTGATACCTTGGTCTTGTATAGGAGAGAAAGGCCAGAGGTTTTATTCGACGATGCCACCAGGCGGCAGATATTAACCATGCCCGCACCTCCAACCCATCCCTACCTCAGTATCGATAGGGTCTTCCGTAGCTTCCCGTTCTGGAATTATGTGGGTGGCTGATGTCGCGATGGTAGCCGCGTGCGAGCGGAATTCCTACTTTCGTTTGGATCATCAGCGCAAGAAAACGATCCATCTACAGCCGCGCACTCCTAAAGCCGCCAGAACTACCAGGGTTTGTGATTCGAAAATGCGATGTGAGGTAGAAAGTGTACGACAACATTGGAAACCGCTTGGACTAATTTCAGTGAACCTGGTAGGCAGAATCATTCTTAATGGCCCATTCAGAAGTGTTTGGAAGGGTTGAAGGTAGCTAGGGTGTTCATCGATGCCGATGCCTTGGAATCGACGTAGATTCTGTGGTAGGCACATATACTAAATGGAATAGGGCTCGGTGTCAGTTCACCGAAAGACTTGTCCACCCGGGAATGATAATTTGGTCTAACAAGGAACATCCCTCAGGTGTCCGCCTCCGATTTTGTTGAAACTCATATATGTGATAGAGCATCGAAAACTTTGAGGCACGTATTTTTTTTTATCGGCGGAAAAACGGATTTAAGGGGGGAAACCGCCCCTCAAAGAAAGGCGTGTCGAGGGGTGATTTTGCAGTTTCACCCAGAAGCAATTCACCGATCTGAATGAAACAAAAACAAAAATTCTTCTAATGAAAAGCGATGAAAAATCCACTATGAAAATGTTAAGAAAAAATTAAATTAGGGGGTAAACCACCCCTCAATTTGCCTTTTTTTCACCCCACACTTAAGAGGGTTGTATGCACATTAATAGAACAGGTATCATTTTGAAGGGCAATTAAAATTAAAGTTGACGGGTTTTTGCGTTTTGGCGGCATAGCAAATTTAAGGGGGTAAACCACCCCTAACATAAATTTATTTATCATGGTCGGTTTTTCTGTGTTTAAAGTATATCCGCTGATTTTAAATATTTCTATAAGCTACAATTTAATGTTTCCCATATGTCATAATTATTACATTCGTCTTAAGGGGTAACTACCCCTCTGACGAGAAACATCATTGAAGTATCCGCTTTCGATATTGTTGAAACTCATATATGTGGTAAAGCATTGCAAACTATTAAACATGTTTTTTTTGTATCGGCAGAAAAACGGTGTTAGGGGATGAAACCACCCCTCAAAGTTTCTCCCACAAGCAGTCCGCCGATCTGAATGAAACAAAATCGAAAATTCCTCTAATATTAAGCGATGAAAAATCCACTACAAGAGTGTTGATTAGAAATATAATTAAGGGGTGAACCACCCCTCCATTTTCCGTTTTTCACCCCACGCTTAAGAGGGTTGTATGAAAATTAATAAAACAGGTATCATTTTGAAGGGGAATCAAAATTCAAGTTGACGCGTTGTTGCTTTTCAGCGGGGCAGCAAATTTAAGGGGGTAAACCACCCCTAACATAAATTTGTTCATTTCCATTCATTTAAAAAATCAGAAGATTTTGAAAATCCTGTTACCTTTGGTTTTGGTGAATCGAACACACATTGTGAAATACCAGGTTCCAATAATTTGGCCATTATCAGATGTGCATGGTGCAAAAAGTCGTTGTGTTTAAAGCATTTTTTTGACGATTATCATTATTGCAGGAATTATGAGCCATGATTGTTGATGGTTGATAGTTGATAGACTAGAAAAAAAAGTATATATCACAAGAAAATGATTTGACGGCATATGACTGTAATACTTTTCACAAGTACTATTAATTAAATTAGCTGATATGATTACCAAATGAAATATGTCAAAATATATTAAAAACATGTTTGTGAACCTACTGTAAAACCCTCAGTTTCATTAATATGTTTAATTAAATTAACGGTAAAATAATAAAAATATACATTCCTCCGCAAAACTACGTCGCTGGCTAAATTATCGCTTGATCCAGGCGCATCATCGTCCAAAATATACGAAGTGAGCCTTATAACTTATTCTGGAAATTATTATATTTAATGATATAGTAGAAGTGCATGTTTATTCCTATGGAGATGCTTAATGGACGTGCATATTAAAATCGGAAGCGTTTCGACACGAAAATATGAGTCTTATGAGTAAGGGGTAGCCCCACGTCCCCACTCCCAAAGTACCGCTCCTAAAGCTCAAAACGACTGCACACAAAACATAAAATTAATATTACCGATGGAATGAAAAGAGTTTTAACGAAATTCGTGAAACCTTTCGCGAAACTTCAAACGAAAAGCAATTAGAGGGGGTAGTTTACCCTGAAAATGTAAAAATTTAAAAACGTAATAATTTAAAAACGCGGGAGAATATTTTGAATCCGCGGATACATGTTAAACACAGAAAACACGACGGTGATGAACAAATTTATGTTAGGGGTGGTTTACCCCCATAAATGTACTGTCCCGCTGAAACGCAAAAACGCGTCAACTTGAATTTTGATTCCCCTTTAAAATGATACCTGTTTTATTAATTTTCATACAACCCTCTTAAGCGTCGGGTGAAAAACGGCAAATGGAGGGGTGGTTTACCCCTTAATTATATGTCTAATCAACACTCTTGTAGTGGATTTTTCATCGCTTAATATTAGAGGAATTTTCGATTTTGTTTCATTCAGATCGGTGGACTGCTTGTGGGAGAAACTTTGAGGGGTGGTTTCATCCCCTAACACCGTTTTTCTGCCGATACAAAAAAAACATGTTTAATAGTTTATAATGCTTTACCACATATAGGAGTTTCAACGAAATCGAAAGCGGAAACTTCAATGATGTTTCTCGTCAGAGGGGTCGTTACCCCTTAAGACGAATGTAATAATTTTGACATATGGTAAAACATTAAATTGTAGCTTATAGAAATATTTAAAATCAGCGGATATACTTTAAACACAGAAAAAACGACCATGATAAATAAATTTATGTTAGGGGTGGTTTACCCCCTTAAATTTGCTATGCCGCCCAAACGCAAAAACCCGTCAACTTTAATTTTAATTGCCCTTCAAAATGATACCTGTTTTATTAATTTGCATACAACCCTCTTAAGTGTGGGGTGAAAAAAGTCAAATTGAGGGGTGGTTTACCCCCTAATTTAATGTTTTCTTAACATCTTCATAGTGGATTTTTCATCGCTTTTCATTAGAAGAATTTTCGTTTTTGTTTCATTCAGATCGGTGGATTGCTTCTGGGTGAAACTGCAAAATCACCTCTCGACACGCCTTTCTTTGAGGGGCGGTTTCCCCCCTTAAATCCGTTTTTCCGCCGATAAAAAAAAATACGTGTCTCAAAGTTTTCGATGCTCTATCACATATATGAGTTTCAACAAAATCGGAGCCGGACACCTGAGGGATGTTCCTTGTAAGTTTTCTTTTCCAGCTGCAGGGTCGTTTTCCATCGGTCGGCGGCAAGTTTGTTCAGGACGCTGATGGAAAAGCCACGGTCATTCAGAACGGAGCAGGCACGGAGCTTTCCCGTAGACCGAAACGAATATCAGGCTTGTGAGAAAGAAAACAAAGAGCCTATTTATTATTCTATTAACGATCCCGGTACTGGTGGAAGTATACGGACTGTAGAAATTGGAGAATGCTCTTTTAGATGTGGACGACCGTCGGTGATCGTCGGCAAAAACAGGATGAAACTACACCTCCCGTCTCGATTCTCCCTACGGGCTTTTCTTTGCACTGCACCTGCCGGGTACCTTTTTCTCTTGGACGACTCGCCGAAGCACGAGGAGCCGACACAAAATGTAAGAGAAAGAAAGGGCGGGGAAGAGGATCTTTCGGGCCGATAACGGAATAGGAAGAGGAACGGAGAGACGGAACGCCAGCGAGCAGAGACAGTTTGTTGACTTTGGCTAAATATTGGATGGCAACGGCAAATATTCACTTGAACTATGTCGAAGCTATACCGGACGAGTGTGAGAACGTTGGAGGACCGTCTCTCTCTCTCTCACTCTTTCTCCACATCTCCGCGCCTTTCTACTCATCCACCCATGCTGGTTCTCCCCGTACATGTCTTGCGGTATTCATTTCCAGCCCCAACGAATTCCCGGCTGCGAAGCAACCCGCGCGACCTGTCGGTTAGACGACCGTGAAGGGAACTTGTCTACTTCATTGTAATAGTGTTGCGTTACGGTATGGAGAACTGTGGACTCAGCAACCTCGGATTATGCGGTATCTCTTCGTGGGTGTATTCGATCGAGAAGCCCACCGGACAGGCAATTGTTATTAATTTATAACTGGACTCTGAGATGTAAAAGTGGTTGTAGGAAGAGCAAGTGCCCAAAGTGGGCACTTTAAGGGAAATAAAAAAGCAGTTACAAAATGTGCAAATATAAAATATACGAACATGTTTTTTTGCTATTGGGTGCTAAATTTATCGTAGCTTAATATAACATTCACTCATTTCCAGTAAATCTTCAGATTACAAATGATAAAACCAATTTTAAAACTTCAAAAAATTCCTGTCTTGCCCAGAAGGGTAGCCTAAATCGGGCGCGGCTTCTGGATGAAGCGGGCACGAAGAGGATGAAGCTAGCAACCCTGTATTTTTTTCTGAGATTAGGCATAAATAAGATGAAAATAGAGAATCAGGGAGGGGGGCTATGGAATGTACCCACATATTTTATTGCAGACAAATGATTATTTTGCCACAAAAGAACAAAAACTTAACGTGTGTTCTTAATAGTCAGTAAACTTTATTTTTTTGACATTTATCACAGTAAAATAATCCAACACCATGGTAAGGAGTGCATGCATCATGAGTCCACATTTGACAGTCATTGCATTGGATCCAGTCTTCGGTGGGAGGATCTATATATGGTTCGTTGTATGTAATGTACAGGTAATTTTCCTTGTCTGTAGTTTGTTTATTTTTTGACCTTTTTGGCTGGTCCTTAGTTTTCGAATCCTTCTCTAGGCTCTCATCCCAAGAAGCTTGTCGTGTCTTTCTTTTATATTTATTTACCCTCGAAAAATAATAGTGGATATCATTATGAGAAGGTAACAATACCACTTTCAAATATATAAAAAACATAGTTGCAATAAATAATAGCGTTTTGGTGAGTTCCTACATAGATAAATAAATGGGAAAATTATAAAAAGAAAGACATCTTCTTCTGTTATCATCTTAATTTCACATAGTCATCTGTCATTAGAATACAGCGGGCACGTGTTCGATTCCCTACAATAAAGATAAATAAATAGGGAAATTATTTAAATAAAGTAACAACTTCATTTCACTTAGTCGTATTTTATACTCGGCATAGCGGGCACGTGCTCGCTTTGCCCTGTCCGCTTTGCTCTTTTGCCCCACTTGACGTTTTCATCAAACCTGACCAACAAATGACTGGAGTACATTTAAGCAAATATGAGTAATACAAAGTGAAATAAGCAGAAAACAATAGCCACATTTTAGTATTGATCTGTTTTACTCATAAGACAAAACACCATGTACATACTTCGCTTTTCTTTTAAACCCGTGGAATTTTGTTTTTTTTTTGCCACAAGAGCCGAGCGGTCGGTTGCATTTGAGCTTCACGACTGCGGCAGGTCGGGCAGGACAGGGGCAACGTCCCCGCGTCGCGAAACCGCGGTCAGTTAAAAAGCGTTAGTCTTATGGAGGATGCACGCTTTAGGCAGGGTGCTCGCTTTGGACCTCCGTCCCCTACATCAGGGTAAGCTACGAATACTACTTCGAATAGTTGATGAATCTTGATCCTTCACTCCAATCGCTTTGCCATAAAAGCATACCCATTATCCTCAACGATAATTGTCCGATGACGATAGCCAGGTTGGAAATGTCGAATAATTCCCCGGATGGTTAATAGGGAGTAGCAAAACGGTCAGACATCACCCTGCGCACTTTAACCGTATTCTTTCTCTCTCCCTTGCCCTCCGCTGAGACCTTTCGCGAGATTTACCATTTTTTTTTCATCCGATCTTTTCTCGCTTCATTTGACGGGTTCGATGAAATATCTTTTGCGATTCCTTCGATTCAGAGTCCTATTCGCTATCTCCGTGCTCTCATCGGGTTGCTTAAAGTGTCGATCGTTGAGGCTTGCCTTAATGGCCGAGAGAGAGAGAGAGGGGGGGCCTAGTCCGGCCAAAGATTCTCGCTCACTTTCTCCGTTTTGTTTCGACGTTTCTGTCTTCGTCTTCTCATGCTGCGGGCTTAATTACTGTCTGACTTGGCGAAGTTATAATGGCCAACAAGGGGCACTCTGTCGGTTCACCTCTTTGTTTCTCCCTCTCTCCGTCGTGGATTTCGAGATTCCCACTCGCTTTCTCAGCTACCCGTGAACCAGGGAAAAGAAAAATCGGCGGAATATTCGACGGGGGCGAGAAACTCCCATCACGCGAATCACCCACTCAATCCTCCGGTCACGAAGAAAAGAGCGAGGAAAAAAATTAACACGAAATTTTCCTCTTTCGGCTGAGGGCCGCATAATTGCTTGTACTTTGACTGCTTGATGGAACAATCTTTTTGCAAATCTACCGTCTGAAGTACTTGCGGAACACATGCATTTCATTACCATCCAAAGACTTTTGGTAAATGTTCACGAGTGTCCTGAAGTAGCTCCGATTAAACCAGTGCCGAGTCAAACTTCTCATAGCGCAGAAGTCTCATACGCCACACTAGTGAAACTAACGATTTTGTTATTGTCGAAACGTGCTGTCGGCTAGCAATAGTGTATCGACAGATAAAGTAGAACAAGAGGGAGGTCAATAGTATCGAAGAGCTGAATTGTTTCTATGGCTATCTTGGTTTTTCGCGAATAGCTGGGTGTAAATAGTTTATCGTAGGGGGGAAATAACGAAGCTGCTTTTGTCGATAGGCACATTTTTGCATCGAAAAAAAAGTGGATCGCTTACACTCTCCTCGGCATTGCCGGTGGTTTCTTTTTTATTGTTGATGGTACGTTACAGCTAGTTCGCGATAACGTATATCACGGTACGTCTCTTTGGCCACGTCTTTCTCATCTCTTCCTTTTCAGCTGACAGAGAAAGAAAAAGGGGGAGGGAGAGAGAGAGAGAGAGAGAGAGAGAGAGAGAGAGAGAGAGGATGATAGAGAGGATGAGAGAGAGAGGGTGATAGCGGCTGTGCGGGTATAATGGTTATATCCACGACAGTATGTGGGAAAAAGCTGAGAGCGGGAGCAATGTACATCGAAGTCGCTTGGACCAACGGTGGTGGTTGGACGGGGGGAGGTGGGGTGGTTTCCTCCGTCGTGCCTAAACAATATCTTGCGGCAATGTTAGGAGCGTCTATTGGGCCATTACCGAAGGTTGCTCTCGCTGACCATTTGGCTTGGACAGTGCTACGTCAGCAGTCTGCAACCTCGAGACTACCCTTCTCTTTTCCGCCCCTTCTCCGCTCTTCTTTGCCTCCCCTGCCGACCTTTTTTTCTTGCTTTCTCTCTTTTCACGTACGCACACCCTCGCCAGCCCAACTCGGACTATCCTATACACTCTTCGTCGCCGAGGACAACGACAACGACGACCCTAAAGCCCACAACCGGACTCGCCGCGAGATCTCAACCCTCCTTCTTCGCGCTATTACTTTCTCTGCTTCTACATGTACCGTCGTAGCTTTCATCCCCACACCATACCCTCCGTTTATCCGATCTCTCCCTTTTTCTCACGTTCCTCCTGTATCCTCCGTCGCGCGATTTATCAGAGATTGCGATACTTTAACCTGAGCGAATAGTTGAAAACAATAGATATTTCTCCGCAATAGCTCAATGTGGAATACATGCGTGTGTATACTTCTGTGTAGGACCTGCGTCATGGATTTTGCCTAGTTGTGACAGTCAAGAACAGCTCATTTTTGCGATTTTTCTTTTAAAGTAGTGATGATGAATTTCTACAAAAATTAGGTATTGGAAAAAGTATCATCCGAAGAATACCCTGTCATTTTTTTGTGTAAACATATTTAGTTATGATCGATTTACAGCTGATGTCCGTCAGCTATGCTCCTTCCGAACCAGGTTATCTAATATCGAAAAATTTAACAGATTTCGGTAGTATATTGCTTTATCCTATGATTATTAAAGTATACATCGAATTAAAGTATATCCGAAAAAAAATCCTTCGATCAAATACTATATTTTGGCATCTAGAAAAAATCCTCAATATTTCAGAAAGATCGATGGAGTAGTTTTTTGAGATAATTTGCTTACCTACTTTGAAAACGTACTTTCGAGAAAAAATTGTTTTAAGTTTTGAACGATGCTCCGAGCGTTTCGACGGGTTTTTAACATGACAGTCTACACATTCAACAACATTGATCCGATCACCTTGACATTTTCAGGGTCTATTTATAAGATGCAAGGGCTGTCAAAATATATTGGTTTTGACTGTCAAAATGACATGTACTGTAATGTTGACATGTACTGTCAAAATATATTTGTTTTGAAAAGAGTGATTTGTTGAAATTGCCGACTAGACATAGCCCCTACATCACCGAAATTGATTTCGACCTTGAACTTCATTTGGATAAGTGCAAGCTCATAAAACCATAAACAAACTTCGTCATTAGAAATTACGTTGTTATTGGTGTACCGAAAATTGATTATCGAAAAATAAATAGCCCATTTAGAAATGGTGATCATAACAACTGCTTTTATCGTTAATTACGAAGTATCCTCCCGCTGTTGATGAACAGGATTGTCTTGGGGGCTTGTTGGAAATCCGTGTGGTAATATGACAACGAAAATCCTTCCAGCACACGGGGGCGGGTGGTTAGCAGGAAATTGCATTTTATACACCGACCGCGCAGGGAAAGTTTTTACAGTTGATGCGCGAGCTCAATTTCAAGGGTTTTACCGAACCTCTTTATTTTTACCATCGCCATAAACATATATATGTACGATTACATCTGCCGATACCACTGTTGTAGGAGTACACACGTCTCCGAGAATCTTTGAGATGGGCGAAAGTTTCGAGATTCCCAAGGCGAGATAGTCGTCGCGAGGAATGATATATGAGCGTCGATAAAGCCGAAACATTGAGAGAGAGAGAGAGAGAGAGAGAGAGAGAGAGAGAGAGAGAGGGAGGGAGGCAAAAAGAGAAAGAAACGAGGCCTGGTTCTTTCCACCGCTACACCTTCTCCTCCCCCGCAGCCTGAGATCGATTTCTTTCGTCAATGTGCGGTTTATCGTACTCAGCCGATCGTATGACCAGACCGCACCGATTTTGCCCTTCTCTTTCCCATCACCTTCCTTCGCCCTTTCCTCATTTTCGACACATCAAAGAAGCCAATCACGCGATCCAAAAAAACCGAAACTGCCGTCCGATCTCCGTTCAATTCGATCGACCAGGCGGATTAAACTATTTTCATAATCCCAATTGAAAATCTTTTAATGCGGTAGATTCGACGATAAAATCCGCCTAGTCCACGATCGATTGTGGAGGGTAGCAAACGCGAACGGCCTGAGGCAAAAATTGCGCGGGAAATTTGTCTTCCAATGCATCCGGTATGTTTAATAACCTTTCGAGGCAAAATAAAAATACCTAAAAATCGTGCTCCACAAATGGCAGCAAGGGTCCAGCATCCTGAACGATGACAAAGTGCATCGAGCAACATCATTATCCTTTGAAACAATGACGTATGACGGAGAAGAAATCTCAGGGTTTTGAAAATTGTAGACACGAATCGCGACCATAAATCGTCTCGGTCCCCAAAGACGAGGCGTTCTTCTTTCTTCCATAGATCGTGATTGTCTCCGTCAAGCGTGTAACGAGCTCACCAATCCAGGCAAAAGAGCCGAACTGAAACGTCTGTGTATGTATATAGCCCTTGAGTTTCTCCCTAGGCCCTTCTTTCCTCTTCAACGAGCGAAACATTGCGCGAAATAACGTTAAATATTTACTTTCGAAACGATTGTTCCCCGTCGGTATTCTCCCCGCGCGTTAGCCCAGCGGCACGACGATAAACATCATTATATAATGTCGATAAGCCCCCGCTAACGTACACCGCGTATAAGAGCCACGAAGAGCTTGGGAAAAGCAGGAGTGGAACCATCCAAATGTATATAGTGATATACAAGAAAAGTTGAGCTTGCGTTGGCCCATGTTGTACTTATGCCGAGGCACGTACACGTGCGAGCTCGTCAATGCGCGAAGGTTAAGGAGAGAGGGAGGATGATCCATCTGTCCATCGGTCCGGGAAGATGGGACGATTGGAGAAAAATATGCGGCAACCATATTCGTTCGGTCACCAATCCGCATCTACCACAAATTTAGCTGCCCGAGTGGAAAACGTAACTCATCACCGCCTAGCCACAAGCTAGTAAAGTGATGTTTCGAATCGCCATTAGCTAGCCGTCTTAGCGATTGAGTAGTCAGCCTTGTAACGCCTTGGTTATATAGTGACTGAATACAAAACATTAAATAGTGACTAGATAGAAAGAAATATCTCACGGCTGTATTATATTTCTGACCTAGCCATTGCCTAGTTTTTTCAGCTAGCGACTGGGAACAAAAAATTAGGTGGCGATTAGATTTAAAAAAATGTGCGGCTATATATTTATATTTTCGTGATTTTTTTTGTACATTATTTACTACTGTGTCCAAAAAATAAGGTGACATTTGAATTTAAACTGCGCGCGTCGAAGGATTTGGAGAATTATTTTTTTTTAGGTAGGTAGTACTGTCAGTGACATCTATGTCAAATTTACATGTCAAAATATTCATTAGTGTTTGAGATACGCGTCGTTTTGTGAGCTGCTAAAAGTGAGTTTTTCGTTTTTTGCGATGTCGAAATTTGTTGAGCAAAGAATTTGCATTAAATTTTGTTTGCGGAATCAATTTTCTGCTGCGGATACGTTTCGCCAAAAACTCAACCCATATCGTTCCGCAACCACCGTATTCACCTGATCTGGCGCCGTGCGACTTCTGGCTGTTCAGCAAGCTCAAAAGATCGCTCCGGGGACACCGTTTTGATACGATAGAGGAGATTCAAGCCGCAGCGAAGACATGACGCTGAAGCTGGCAGACAGACCTAGCAGACGCGCGCCGCCCGAACCCAGTACATTTTTATCGTGGCTGTACGCGCTCGGGTCGCAGCGTAGCGAGGCGGCATAGGGCCTACCCCCACCACTTAGCCGCTCGTGAATGAGCCACATATATCCGCCTGGCGGAAATAATGTTTTTTTTGTTTAACAACAACCGTCACCGGGATGAATCATGAGTCGATCGTTTTGTCTATTCATATAGATTAAGCACGTAAATCGTCAAATCGCAATTGTCATGCGTGTTGACGGCAGACGACTTTAAACAAAAATTTTGTTCGAATACGGAGACCCGAATGGCGGATAACTTTTTTTATTCTTAATTAACAAAAGCCGTCACCGGGATGAAACATAGGGGGATCGATTTAGCAAGGTATATAGAATAAGCACGTAAATAGAAAAAGTCGCTACTGCCATGCGTGTTAGCCGCAGACGGCCTTTTTTGAGATTTTTCGTGCGTGTAAGGAGGCGCGATTCGCGAATAACAATTTTTTAATTAAGTTAACAAAGTCGGCCACGGGATAAATCATAGGCCAATCGATTCGTCTCATGATAAACAATAAGCAGCTGAATTTAAAAAGTAGCTGCTGCCATGCAGTTTGGCAGCAGACGGCCTTTTTTGAGATTGTTCGTGCGAGTAAGGAGGCGCGATTCGCGAATAAATTTTTTTTAATTTACTTAACAAAGTCGGCCACGGGATAAATCATAGGTCAATCGATTCGCCTCATTATAAACAATAAGCAGCTGAATTTAAAAAGTAGCTGCTGTCATGCAGGTTGGCAGCAGACGGCCTTTTTTGAGAGTTTTCGTGCGAGTAAGGAGGCGCGATTCGCGAATAACAATTTTTTAATTAACTTAACAAAGTCGGCCACGGGATAAATCATAGGTCGATCGATTCGTCTCATTATAAACAATAAGCTGCTGAATTAAAAAAGTAGCTGCTGTCATGCAGGTTGGCAGCAGACGACCTTTTGTGAATTTAATCGTGCGGCCAGCACGACTCTTTTCGCGAAAAACAATATTTAATTAACTTAATAAAGTCGGCCACAGGATAAATCATAGGTCAATCGATTCGTCTCATTATAAACAATAAGGAGCTGAATTTAAAAAGTAGCTGCTGTCATGCAGGTTGGCGGCAGAAGGCCTTTTAGAGATTTTTCGTGCGAGTAAGGAGGTGCGATTCGCGAATAACATTTTTTTAATTAACTTAACAAAGTCGGCCACGGGATAAATCATAGGCCAATCGATTCGTCTCATTATAAACAATAAGCAGCTGAATTTAAAAAGTAGCTGCTGTCATGCAGTTCGGCAGCAGACGGCCTTTTGTGAGATTTTTCGTGCGAGTAAGGAGGCGCGATTCGCGAAAAACAATTTTTTAATTAACTTAACAAAGTCGGCCACGGGATAAATCATAGGTCAATCGATTCGTCTCATTATAAACAATAAGCTGCTGAATTTAAAAAGTAGCTGCTGTCATGCAGGTTGGCAGCAGACGACCTTTTGTGAATTTAATCGTGCGGCCAGCACGACTCTTTTCGCGAAAAACAATTTTTTAATTAACTTAATAAAGTCGGCCACGGGATAAATCATAGGTCAATCGATTCGTCTCATTATAAAGAATAAGCAGCTGAATTTAAAAACTAGCTGCTGCCATGCAGGTTGGCAGCAGACGGCCTTTTTGGGATTTTTCGTGCGAGTAAGGAGGCGCGATTCGCGAATAACGATTTTTTAATTAACTTAACAAAGTCGGCCACGGGATAAACCATAGGTCAATCGATTCGTCTCATTAAAAACAATAAGCAGCTGAATTTAAAAAGTAGCTGCTGTCATGCAGGTTGGCAGCAGACGACTTTTTGTGAATTTAATCGTGCGGCCAGCACGACTCTTTTCGCGAAAATAATTTTTTTAATCAACTTAACAAAGTCGGCCACGGGATAAATCATAGGTCAATCGATTCGCCTCATTATAAACATGAAGCAGCTGAATTTAAAAAGTAGCTGCTGTCATGCAGGTTGGCAGCAGACGACCTTTTGTGAATTTAATCGTGCGAGTAAGGAGGCGCGATTCGCGAATAACAATTTTTTAAACGACTTAACAAATTCGGCCACGGGATAAACCATAGGTCAATCGATTCGTCTCATTATAAATAATGAGCAGCTGAATTTAAAAAGTAGCTGCTGTCATGCAGGTTGGCAGCAGACGACCTTTTGTGAATTTAATCGTGCGAGTAAGGAGGCGCGATTCGCGAATAACAATTTTTTAAACGACTTAACAAATTCGGCCACGGGATAAACCATAGGTCAATCGATTCCTCTCATTATAAATAATGAGCAGCTGAATTTAAAAAGTAGCTGCTGTCATGCAGGTTGGCAGCAGACGACCTTTTCTGAATTTAATCGTGCGAGTAAGGAGGCGCGATTCGCGAATAACAATTTTTTAAACGACTTAACAAATTCGGCCACGGGATAAACCATAGGTCAATCGATTCGTCTCATTATAAATAATGAGCAGCTGAATTTAAAAAGTAGCTGCTGTCATGAAGGTTGGCAGCAGACGACCTTTTCTGAATTTAATCGTGCGAGTAAGGAGACGCGATTCGCGAATAACAATTTTTTAATTAACTTAACAAAGTCGGCCACGGGATAAACCATAGGTCAATCGATTCGTGACATTATAAGCAATTGGCAGCTGAATTTAAAAAGTAGCTGCTGTCATGCAGGTTGACAGCAGACAACCTTTTCTGAATTTAATCGTGCGAGTAAGGAGGCGCGATTCGCGAATAACAATTTTTTAAATAACTTAACAAAGTCGGCCACGGGATAAATCATAGATCAATCGATTCGTCTTATTATAAACAATAAGCAGCTGAATTTAAGAAGTAGCTGCTGTCATGCAGGTTGGCAGCAGACGACCTTTTTTGAAATTTTTCGTGCGAGTAAGGAGGTGCGATTCGCGAATAACAATTTTTTAATTAACTTAATAAAGTCGGCCACGGGATCAATTATAGGTCAATCGATTCGTCTCATTATAAACAATAAGCAGGTGAATTTCAAAAGTAGCTGCTGTCATGCAGGTTGGCAGCAGACGACCTTTTGTAAATTTAATCGTGCGAGTAAGGAGGCGCGATTCGCGAATAACAATTTTTTAAACGAGCTAACAAATTCGGCCACGGGATAAACCATAGGTCAATCGATTCGTCTCATTATAAATAATGAGCAGCTGAATTTAAAAAGTAGCTGCTGTCATGCAGGTTGGCAGCAGACGACCTTTTCTGAATTTAATCGTGCGAGTAAGGAGGCGCGATTCGCGAATAACAATTTTTTAATTAACTTATCAAAGTCGGCCACGGGATCAACCATAGGTCAATCGATTCGTCTCATTATAAGCAATGGGCAGCTAAATTTAAAAAGTAGCTGCTGTCATGCAGGTTGGCAGCAGACGACCTTTTGTGAATTTAATCGTGCGTGTAAGGAGACGCGATTTGCGAATAACAATTTTTTAAATGACTTAACAAAGTCGGCCATGGGATAAACCATAGGTCAATCGATTCGTCTCATTATAAATAATGAGCAGCTGAATTTAAAAAGTAGCTGCTGTCATGCAGGTTGGCAGCAGACGACTTTTTGTGAATTTAATCGTGCGGCCAGCACGACTCTTTTCGCGAAAAACAATTTTTTAATTAACTTAATAAAGTCGGCCACGGGATAAATCATAGGTCAATCGATTCGTCTCATTATAAACAATAAGCAGCTGAATTTAAAAAGGAGCTGCTGTCATGCAGGTTGGCGGCAGACGGCCTTTTTGAGATTTTTCGTGCGAGTAAGGAGGCGCGATTCGCGAATAACATTTTTTTAATTAACTTAACAAAGTCGGCCACGGGATAAATCATAGGCCAATCGATTCGTCTCATTATAAACAATAAGCAGCTGAATTTAAAAAGTAGCTGCTGTCATGCAGGTTGGCAGCAGACGACCTTTTGTGAATTTAATCGTGCGAGTAAGGAGGCGCGATTCGCGAATAACAATTTTTTAAACGACTTAACAAATTCGGCCACGGGATAAACCATAGGTCAATCGATTCGTCTCATTATAAATAATGAGCAGCTGAATTTAAAAAGTAGCTGCTGTCATGCAGGTTGACAGCAGACAACCTTTTCTGAATTTAATCGTGCGAGTAAGGAGGCGCGATTCGCGAATAACAATTTTTTAATTAACTTAACAAAGTCGGCCACGGGATCAACCATAGGTCAATCGATTCGTCTCATTATAAATAATGAGCAGCTGAATTTAAAAAGTAGCTGCTGTCATGCAGGTTGGCAGCAGACGACCTTTTCTGAATTTAATCGTGCGAGTAAGGAGGCGCGATTCGCGAATAACAATTTTTTAATTAACTTAACAAAGTCGGCCACGGGATCAACCATAGGTCAATCGATTCGTCTCATTATAAGCAATGGGCAGCTAAATTTAAAAAGTAGCTGCTGTCATGCAGGTTGGCAGCAGACGACCTTTTGTGAATTTAATCGTGCGAGTAAGGAGACGCGATTCGCGAATAACAATTTTTTAAATGACTTAACAAAGTCGGCCACGGGATAAACCATAGGTCAATCGATTCGTCTCATTATAAATAATGAGCAGCTGAATTTAAAAAGTAGCTGCTGTCATGCAGGTTGACAGCAGACAACCTTTTCTGAATTTAATCGTGCGAGTAAGGAGGCGCGATTCGCGAATAACAATTTTTTAATTAACTTAACAAAGTCGGCCACGGGATAAATGATAGATCAATCGATTCGTCTTATTATAAACAATAAGCAGCTGAATTTAAGAAGTAGCTGCTGTCATGCAGGTTGGCAGCAGACGACCCTTTTTGAGATTTTTCGTGCGAGTTGGGGGGCGCGATTCGCGAGTAACAATCTTTCAATTACTTTTAAAAAATCGTCGCCGGGATAAAATATAGGTCAATCGATTTGTCTTATCATAAAGAATAAACAGCTAGATCGAAAAAGTAGCTGCTGTCATACAGGTTGGTAGCAGACGGCCATTTATAAGTTCTATGGTAGGAGCAGCGTGGCCCGGTTGACGGAGAACTATTTTTTTCTGGTTAACCAATAAAAGCCGTCTCCGGGACAAGTCATATGTCGATCGATTCGTCTTGGCATAGCGAATTAAGCATAAAAAGCGAAAAGTCGCTATTTTCATGCATGCTCGTAGCAGACGGCCTTTAACGAATTTCATCGTGAGGGTAGCGAGGTCCGCATCACGAATAACAATTCTTTTAATTAACAAAAGCTATCACCGGGAGAAATTATAGATGAGTCGATTCGTTTGCGCATAACGAAGTAGGCATAAAAATCGCCAAGTCGCTCTTGTCGTGCGTGCTAACAGCACATAGACACATTATTTTTATCATGTGGGTAGAGGTCCGCTTCGCGGTGACTATTTTTTTGTTAACTAACAAAAGCCGTCACCGGCCAAATCATAGATGGATCGATTCGTTTGGGCCTAACGAATTAGGCATAAAAATCGCCTAGTCGTTATTGTCATGCGTGCTCACAGCACAAAGACTTACATGATTTTTATCATGCGGGTAGAGATCCGCTTCGCGGATAACTTTTTTTTTGTTAAATAACAAAAGCCGTCACCTGGAGAAATCATAGATGGATTGATTCGTCTCGGTATGACGAACTAGGCATAAAAATCGACAAGTCGCTATTGTCGTGAGTGTCGACAACAGTCAGCCTTATGTTGATTAACAAATGCCGTCACCGCCATAGATCCTCGATTCATTCATACTCAGATTAAGCTGTGTAAATTGCGACATTCTTCCCGTAATGTGCGTTGACAGTAAACTCAAACATTGATATATTTTACTGCCGACAGGCTCCGCCCGCATTGGAATTTTGTTAATTCGATTTTCTTTTTAAATACGTTACATGACCGAATCGTTGGTCGGTCGATGATTTTTGCGGTAGAGAATAATTATCAAAAGTGACAAGTATGTATTGTTATGCGTGTACATTTGTCATGCACTCGGACAACGTCAATTCAATTATCCATGTAGCTGGGGATAAGTTCCGATCCGCGAGCAGAATCTGTTGAAAATATCTTGTTGCCATCTCTGACGGCAAGCCGTCACGTCGTTACGTTGTAGATTGTAAGCTTTCTTAAGCTTACAATGTACACAATTATTTTGTCACCAATCCACACAAGCCCTAAATAAAAATGTTACTTCAAGGCTTCACAGTCTTACAAATTTTAGCAGTCTCAATTTCTACATATCCGATTCAATAAGTCATTATTTTCTTCCTAATAGTCTTATTTTCTATGTCGTTTTACTTAAACTTCATCATATCTTTTATCCCTATCCGGATATCTACATATTTACATTTGTACATTTTTGTACATATTTACATTTGTACATTTTTCCACATATTTACATTTGTACATTTTTGTACATATTTACATTTGTACATTTTTGTACATATTTACACGTGTACATCTTTAACACATGCTTTAAAGATATCCACTTATTTACATTTTTACATTAATACGATGTCAGCTGTGTGTCTAACTGAAAAACCAGATACCCCATTTTTCACATTGTATAAAATCACCTAAACCTATTGACTCTTTGTTGCCTCTATCAGAACTTTTGTTGATGCTATAAAGTCGGCTGTTGATTCGAACGATAGGGGTGGATCTCTTGTTAATGGAATTAGTTTGAATATGTTTTTAATGTCCGGTATTGTATCACAGGAATTTAACAAGGCATCAAATGTGTTATTTCTTTCAAGCGTTTTTTTTGTAATTGGATACTCAATAAGGAACCGGGCTAATCCTTTTCGAGCTATCGCCATATCGTTTTCGGTAAAACACACGCGTGAATTACTGACCATTGCGTATGCCCACATGCATACGTGGACTCCGCAATTCCCGGTAATATTTCCTCTGTCGTCCCGTTGTTCAGGGATATCGATAGGTGCGGATAATGTCCACGTATTCCATTGTGTCATTTTGGAGAATCTAGCACCCCGGGAGCTTGCTATGAAGCTACATATTCTATTTATCAACTTTTCGGGAGGCTTATTGTGGCAGGAATCAAAATATACCATGCACCGCAAAGGAAAGATAATGACGAGAAGCGTCCAGTGACTTCTCTCCGCATGAAAGACTGGCAGAAGCCATATGTCATATTGTGACGGTTGAACCCTTTTCACCCAATTAATAAAGCCAATCGACTTTTTCCCCACCAATAACTTTTGTAGAAAGTACGTATCAAATGATAAAAGTTTCAACCGGTTTGTTGCAGCTATTTCTTGGAGGGCTATGAAAAAACTATTGATGAGCTCTCCGTCTAACCAATTGTCTGAATTTAATCTGCTAAATAATGTAGGATCTATTTTTATTCCAGCAAAATCTCTTTCGTAATGTGGGAAGTTGGGAGGATACGATATTTTTTCGTCAAAAAATCTACTATTAGCGTCACCATCAAACGATAAATAATCCGTTGTATCGTTGGTTTTGTTACTGTCTGGGGTTTGGGTTCGTTGCGTCTTCGTAACGGTCGACCTTTTGGCGTCCAACGAGTCCGTTTGCGGAGGTTGTGAGAATTCATATGAAGAGGCTGTTTTATTGGATGCAAGAAAGTTTTTTGTGCAGTTCTGACTTGAATTTTGAGAACGATTTGTGATCGTTGGATGTTTGTTTGATGGAAAATATATATTTTGGTTTTTTCTTTTTACTTTTTCGGGTTTCCAAACTTCAAAGGCTAGATTCTCATCGTCGTTGGATGCTTCGCGAATACATATTTTTTTTCGTTTTTCTAATTGTCTACTAGTTATTAGTGTGTATTTTCGTTCAAGCAACCAACCGTCGATCATCTTTTCCATTTTTCGAAAGAATCGCGGAGCGGGAATATTGAGCGTTTTCCGACAAACGTTCGTTTTTACGATTTTGAAATAATTTTCCACTGTTGCATTACTATCCCGCAGTAGATTTAGTTTTGATAAAACAATCGCCGACCAGAGGGGGAAGTATGGAAGTATATACGTTAACATGTAATTAACAAATTCGCTGGAATGATAACAGTTTTCAGTTAAAATTATTTTTTTTTCTAGCTGTGTTTCAGTATATTCTGAAATTTCTGTCATTGTTGAGGTGTATAACGACTCGAAAAATTTGAAAAAAGGTGATCCTTTGCGCCCACTAGAATCTATATCGTAATACTCAATATCATTTTTTACTTCAATGTCGGCAAGGTCACCTACAAGGTCATCTGTGTTTTCGACTTTATCGGATCCGAAATCTACAATTATTTCCCCTTCTGGTAAATCGGTTGTTTGGAGATTCAACAAGCATGATTTTATCGTCGGAGTTTCGTACGGCGATGCAAATATTAGAACGAGCATTCTAAATATTTTCTCTGCAGCGATCATTGTGTTTGCGTGAATCAGTTTTGTTATTAATTGTGCCACAACCTTTAAGCGGCGCTTATCCCGGAACAATGCTTTGCACTTTCTTAACACCGTTTTCAATGTATGAGAGGAGCATATGTGAACTATTGTAATTTCTGGTAGTTTGCAGTCATTTCTGTTTAAAAAATTGTTCGCCAAGTTCAAATATACAGAAATTGTCATGTCATTAAAAGCTTTTAGCACAGATGCAATTAGCGCCAAGCTAAAATCGGTCTCTATTTTTTTTATTACAACTTTCCGAGTTGTGTATTGCTTTATAGCGTGATTGAAAGTAAATAAGAAATATGTAATTTGTGGTACTGTGTGCGTATCAGAGAGAAATTCAGCAACAGGCAGTGGACCATATTCTTTACTTCCCGGAAGAACCAGCGCATAGTAAAGAATACGTTTTTGGGAATCTGGCAATTTCGCGACGATGGAACCAGTAGCATCTAAGTAACAAAATACATCTTTTCTTGTTGCTAATGATAATAGATACAAGATTTGGTTTTGTGTAAAAGCCATGCTCGAAAATTTGTCTTGAATATAACCTGAGACAATCCGCCCTTTCCTCTTTTCTCGATACAACTGTGCAAGTTTCGACATGTGTACAATCGGATTCGAATCTAGATCGTGATTTGTTTCAATTTCAGAAGATATTTTTTGTAAAATTACACTACTCGGTGCATCATCGCGATTACCGGACTCCAAAATATGAATAGGAACTTGTTGTATCTTGAGCGTTCTAACAACGCTGGGTTTGTTTATCTGTAATTCATGCTTGTACTTTTCTCTCGCTTCACCTCTTATAAACCTGCGATGTATGTCATTTTTATCATGTTTGATCGTTTTATTCCGAAATACTTTAATATTAACATCTTTGAAGGGGAATTTTATTCTTTCTTCGGCTTCGAAAGTGAAAGCAGTGCACATAGAATTTTTACATTGCATCGATGCATAAAAATATCTTTTTCTTCTTTTATCGTCAGCGTAACAACGGTGATAATTAACTTTGAAAACGCAACAGCTGTACGTCTCAACAGTCGCTACTATCTGTAAGAAAGCGTCTGCCCAGCCGTTACGGAGTGTTTTATCGAATGTCCAATATTTTTGCCAAAAATCTGTTGGTATAATTACACGTTCGTCCTCAATCCATTTAGGATAGTTGTCATGTTCGTCGATTTTATTTGAATGTAAACGTTCTGTTGGGGAGTTGACTTCGTCGGGTGGGGGTTTTTTTTTTCTTTCGAAAGCATCTACAGACATTGGTGCCAAATAGTTTTCATTAAGGTCCGCGTTTTTGTATACAAGATCGACACAAGCGAAACTGTCAATTGGTTGGTCGGAGACTCTATTTCTTGAAACTTCTAATTCTGAGACAGTAATCAATTCTTCCGGGTAGATAATGGTCTCACTGGATTCACAAGAGAAGGGTTTATTATCTTCTCTATGCAAGCTTCCGACAATTCCAGATTCTCCAATCTCGTTACTATTTACATTAGTTATAACGACATCGGAATTGGCATGCGCTCCACCTCGGATTAATCCATTTGTATAAGCTAATTTTGTTTCTGCGAATTTTTTGCGGAAAGTATCGTAGCATCGGCGAATGTTTTTTCTCAAAGTTCTTTCATCTCGGTGTGGTAGTATTTTTTTACATATTTCAGACCATACGCTACGATGGATATCACAAGATGTAAATTTCGGATCGTTAACAAAGCTATCAAAATCGCGGTTAGGATACAATTCCGCAAGTATTTTTCCGATTGCTGAAGGATCGCGCGCCATATTCCTTGTTTATCGTTATTTCGTACATAGAGTTTTCATCTTACAAATATGCATGCTTTATACTAGACACATGCATTAATATCTTTCCGAATTTATCAAATGTCCGCCCGTTCGAAAATGTATATTCAAGATTTATTATAGGATACAGAACTAATTAAAACGATTCAAATAAGGGCCTTAATTATATTTGATGTATAAAAATTTATCTAAAAAACCTGTTTAAACTAAAATCACATTCTTCAAAGGAAGTGGTATTGGTGTACTTAATTAAAAACTCATACTCTTCCGAATAATTGAAATGAAAAAAATTAAGGATGATAGTCTTGATACGAGAAATTATTGATTAGCCGGAAATGGTGCTAACTTATCAACCCTGTACGTAATCCTTGTACTCAACCCTTCCGACAATGACACACTAATGCACACTAAAACATACTTTCTAACAATATGACACGCTCAACACTTATTATAGAATACGAAAATGGTTGTTCCATCAATATAAGCACGAAAGGAAACTACGTTTTTACGAAACGTTCGCACAAGAGAGTTACGTCGCTTTACGATGAGAAGGCGCAGCAGGTTACCGATACGGCGGGTACGACGACTTCTTCACGATTGACAGAAACTCTTGTTTCTCTTATGACGCTAACCCCACCGTTGAAAACGAACATTGTATATATTATAATCTGTCTATACGGTATAGATAGATATGCGGTGTACTTGCAGGCGAAAAAAACTCAACGGACGAAATTTTCTCCATCTCTAGCGTTTTCGTTAAATGCAACAATCGTTTCTGACGCTCGGGTACAGTCTATAAGCCTAGTACAAACGGTGAAGACTACGTGCAGTAGGTGAACATTAATACATTTATGGTCGGACGACCGAAAATGTATTAATGTTAAACGCTTACGTTGAAAGACGCGCCCTTATATCGATGTACCTCACCGTTAATCGATAAAAACCCAGCCACGAAGTCTTCTCTTAATCCACTCCGGTGACATGCAGAGGAAACGGGTAGACAAACGCAGTTTCTTATCCGCGGTACGGCGGCTGGTTTTTTATTTTCACCGCAATATCGATCGTTTGAAAATAAGCCTTTCAATCTGCCAAAATACATGCCGTATCGTGTGTTGCGCGGCTTAGAGTTAATCATCTTTTGCTCACGCCTTGACGGCGTCGCGCGTCAGGTCCTTGATCCGCCTATAGATGTATTAATATTAAATCCACACGATAATACTCACTCCTCTATATCGTTCGATGGATAGCACGGTTGATCGAAAAAAACGCAGTGTTCTCGTAGACGGATTACATTGTCAGCGGACAGCGCGCCGCTCTTTCTGACCAGTCGGTGCAATTTTTACGCTTGCCACAACGCTAATTCTTTAGGACAAATAACTATATATGCCAAATTGATGCGTTTCGAATCGATCCCCCTATGTTTCATCCCGGTGACGGCATTTGTTCATCAACAAAAATAAACTGTTTTTCGCGAACAGAGTCGTGCTGGCCGCACGATTTAATTCACAAAAGGTCGTCTGCTGCCAACCTGCATGACAGCAGCTAATTTTTAATTCAGCTGCTTATTGTTTATAATGAGACGAATCGATTGACCTATCATTTATCCCGTGGCCGACTTAGTTAAGTTAATTAAAAAATTGTTATTCGCGAATCGCGCCTCCTTACACGCACGATTAAATTCACAAAAGGTCGTCTGCCGCCAACCTGCATGACAGCAGCAACTTTTTAAATTCACCTGCTTATTGTTTATAATGAGACGAATCGATTGACCTATGATTTATCCCGTGGCCGACTTAGTTAAGTTAATTAAAAAATTGTTATTCGCGAATCGCGCCTCCTTGCTCGCACGATTAAATTTACAAAAGGTCGTCTGCTGCCAACCTGCATGACAGCAGCAACTTTTTAAATTCAGCTGCCCATTGTTTATAATGAGACGAATCGATTGACCTATGGTTTATCCCGTGGCCGACTTTGTTAAGTTAATTAAAAAATTGTTATTCGCGAATCGCACCGCCTTACTCGCACGAAAAATCTCAAAAAAGGTCGTCTGCTGCCAACCTGCATGACAGCAGCTACTTCGTAAATTCAGCTGCTTATTGTTTATAATGAGACGAATCGATTGTTCCATGATTTATCCCGTGGCCGACATTGTTAAGTTAATTAAAAAATTGTTATTCGCGAATCGCGCCTCCTTACGCGCACGATTAAATTCACAAAAGGTCGTCTGCTGCCAAACTGCATGACAGCAGGAACTTTTTAAATTCACCTGCTTATTGTTTATAATGAGACGAATCGATTGACCTATGATTTATCCCGTGGCCGACTTAGTTAAGTTAATTAAAAAAATGTTATTCGCGAATCGCGCCTCCTTACTCGCACGATTAAATTTACAAAAGGTCGTCTGCTGCCAACCTGCATGACAGCAGCAACTTTTTAAATTCACCTGCTTATTGTTTATAATGAGACGAATCGATTGACCTATGATTTATCCCGTGGCCGACTTTGTTAAGTTAATTAAAAAATTGTTATTCGCGAATCGCGCCTCCTTACTCGCACGATTAAATTCACAAAAGGTCGTCTGCTGCCAACCTGCATGACAGCAGCAACTTTTTAAATTCAGCTGCCCATTGTTTATAATGAGACGAATCGATTGACCTATGGTTTATCCCGTGGCCGACTTTGTTAAGTTAATTAAAAAATTGTTATTCGCGAATCGCACCGCCTTACTCGCACGAAAAATCTCAAAAAAGGTCGTCTGCTGCCAACCTGCATGACAGCAGCTACTTCATAAATTCAGCTGCTTATTGTTTATAATGAGACGAATCGATTGATCCATGATTTATCCCGTGGCCGACATCGTTAAGTTAATTAAAAAATTGTTATTCGCGAATCGCGCCTCCTTACGCGCACGATTAAATTCACAAAAGGTCGTCTGCTGCCAACCTGCATGACAGCAGGAACTTTTTAAATTCACCTGCTTATTGTTTATAATGAGACGAATCGATTGACCTATGATTTATCCCGTGGCCGACTTAGTTAAGTTAATTAAAAAAATGTTATTCGCGAATCGCGCCTCCTTACTCGCACGATTAAATTTACAAAAGGTCGTCTGCTGCCAACCTGCATGACAGCAGCAACTTTTTAAATTCAGCTGCCCATTGTTTATAATGAGACGAATCGATTGACCTATGGTTTATCCCGTGGCCGACTTTGTTAAGTTAATTAAAAAATTGTTATTCGCGAATCGCACCGCTTTACTCGCACGAAAAATCTCAAAAAAGGTCGTCTGCTGCCAACCTGCATGACAGCAGCTACTTCTTAAATTCAGCTACTTATTGTTTATAATGAGACGAATCGATTGATCTATGATTTATCCAGTGGCCGACTTTGTTAAGTTAATTAAAAAATTGTTATTCGCGAATCGCGCGTGACAAAGGTCACGATTAAATTCACTTCTTAAAATCAGCTGCTTATTGTTTATAATGAGAAGAATCGATTGATCTATGATTTATCCCGTGGCCGACTTTATTAGGTTAATTAAAAAATTGTTATTCGGGAATCGCGCCTCCTTACTCGCACGATTAAATTCACAAAAGGTCGTCTGCTGCCAACCTGCATGACAGCAGCTACTTCGTAAATTCAGCTGCTTATTGTTTATAATGAGACGAATCGATTGATCTATGATTTATCCCGTGGCCGATATTGTTAAGTTAATTAAAAAATTGTTATTCGCGAATCGCGCCTCCTTACTCGCACGATTAAATTCACAAAAGGTCGTCTGCTGCCAACCTGCATGACAGCAGCAACTTTTTAAATTCACCTGCTTATTGTTTATAATGAGACGAATCGATTGACCTATGATTTATCCCGTGGCCGACTTTGTTAAGTTAATTAAAAAATTGTTATTCGCGAATCGCGCCTCCTTACTCGCACGATTAAATTCACAAAAGGTCGTCTGCTGTCAACCTGCATGACAGCAGCTACTTCTTAAATTCAGCTGCTTATTGTTTATGATGAGACGAATCGATTGATCTATGATTTATCCCGTGGCCGACTTTGTTAAGTTAATTAAAAAATTGTTATTCGCGAATCGCGCCGCCTTACTCGCACGATTAAATTCACAAAAGGTCGTCTGCTGGGAACCTGCATGACAGCAGCTACTTTTTAAATTCAGCTGCTTATTGTTTATAATGAGACGAATCGATTGACCTATGATTTATCACGTGGCTGACTTCGTTAAGTTAATTAAAAAATTGTTATTCGCGAATCGCGCCTCCTTACTCGCACGATTAAATTCACAAAAGGTCGTCTGCTGGCAACCTGCATGACAGCAGCTGCTTCGTAAATTCAGCTGCTTATTATTTATAATGAGACGAATCGATTGATCTATGATTTATCCCGTGGCCGACATTGTTAAGTTAATTAAAAAATTGTTATTCGCGAATCGCGCCTCCTTACGCGCACGATTAAATTCACAAAAGGTCGTCTGCTGCCAACCTGCATGACAGCAGGAACTTTTTAAATTCACCTGCTTATTGTTTATAATGAGACGAATCGATTGACCTATGATTTATCCCGTGGCCGGCTTTGTTAAGTTAATTAAAAAATTGTTATTCGCGAATCGCGCCTCCTTACTCGCACGATTAAATTCACAAAAGGTCGTCTGCTGGCAACCTGCATGACAGCAGCTGCTTCGTAAATTCAGCTGCTTATTGTTTATAATGAGACGAATCGATTGATCTATGATTTATCCCGTGGCCGACATTGTTAAGTTAATTAAAAAATTGTTATTCGCGAATCGCGCCTCCTTACGCGCACGATTAAATTCACAAAAGGTCGTCTGCTGCCAACCTGCATGACAGCAGGAACTTTTTAAATTCACCTGCTTATTGTTTATAATGAAACGAATCGATTGACCTATGATTTATCCCGTGGCCGACTTTGTTAAGTTAATTAAAAAATTGTTATTCGCGAATCGCGCCTCCTTACTCGCACGATTAAATTCACAAAAGGTCGTCTGCTGCCAAACTGCATGACAGCAGCTACTTCTTAAATTCAGTTGCTTATTGTTTATAATGAGACGAATGGATTGATCTATGATTTATCCCGTGGCCGACATTGTTAAGTTAATTAAAAAATTGTTATTCGCGAATCGCGCCTCCTTACTCGCACGATTAAATTCACAAAAGGTCGTCTGCTGCCATCCTGCATGACAGCAGCTACTTCTTAAATTCAGCTGCTTATTGTTTATAATGAGACGAATCGATTGATCTATGATTTATCCCGTGGCCGACATCGTTAAGTTAATTAAAAATTGTTATTCACGAATCGCGCCTCCTTACGCGCACGATTAAATTCACAAAAGGTCGTCTGCTGCCAACCTGCATGACAGCAGCAACTTTTTAAATTCACCTGCTTATTGTTTATAATGAGACGAATCGATTGACCTATGATTTATTCCGTGGCCGACTTTGTTAAGTTAATTAAAAAATTGTTATTCACGAATCGCGCCTCCTTACTCGCAAGATTTAATTCACAAAAGGTCGTCTGCTGCCAACCTGCATGCCAGCAGCAACTTTTTAAATTCACCTGCTTATTGTTTATAATGAGACGAATCGATTGACCTACGATTTATCCCGTGGCCGACTTTGTTAAGTTAATTAAAAAATTGTTATTCGCGAATCGCGCCTCCTTACTCGCACGAAAAATCTCAAAAAAGGTAGTCTGCTGTCAACCTGCATGACAGCAGCTACTTCTTAAATTCACCTGCTTATTGTTTATAATGAGACGAATCGATTGACCTATGATTTATCCCGTGGCCGACTTTGTTAAGTTAATTAAAAAATTGTTATTCGCGAATCGCGCCTCCTTACTCGCACGATTAAATTCACAAACGGTCGTCTGCGGCCAACCTGCATGACAGCAGCTTCTTTCTAAATTCACCTGCTTATTGTTTATAGTGAGACGAATCGATTGACCTATGATTTGTACCGTGGCCGACTTTGTTAAGTTAATTAAAAAATTGTTATTCGCGAATCGCGCCTCCTTACTCGCACGAAAAGTCTCAAAAAAGGCCGTCTGCTGCTAACACGCATGACAGTAGCGACTTTTTCTATTTACGTGCTCATTCTATATACTTTGCCGAATCGATCCTCCCATGTTTCATCCCGGTGACGGCTTTTGTTATTTAAGTATAAAAGAAGTTATCTGCCATTCGGGTCTCCGTACTCGAACAAAATTTTTGTTTAAAGTCATCTGCCGTCAACACCCATGACAATTGCGACTTGACGATTTACATGCTTTATCTATATGAATAGACGAAACGATCGACCCATGATTCATCCCCGTGACGGTTGTTGTTAAGCAAAAAAAAAACATTATTTCCGCCAGACGGATATATGCAGCTTATTCACGAGCGGCTAAGTGGTGGGGATAGGCCCTATGCTGCCTCGCTACGCTGCGACCCGAGCGCGTACAGCCACGATAAAAATGTACTGGGTTCGGGCGGCGCGCGTCTGCTAGGTCTGTCTGCCAGCTTCAGCGTCATGCGAAGACGGAACTGAAGGCCATCCCGGAATGTGACTACAATCAGTGTTTCGAAGATTGGAAAATCCGTTGGCATAAGTGCATTGCATCGGGAGGGGATTACTTTGAAGGGGATGAAATTGATTTGGAAAAATAAATAAAGAATTTTCGAAATAAATACAATGTCACCTTATTTTTTGGACACAGTAGTACATAATTGGACTCTTTTACGATATTCTTCGTTGTTTATTAATTAGGGTTATGATATTTGCGCTGTACATATATTAATGGTTCAATTTTAAATTATCACAGACAAACGCTTACGCCGTAACGTGGTTTCGATCCCGGGACCTCTGGGTGATGAGTTGTGACGTTGTCCACTGAGACAGTTCTACTTGTTTAATTTCTGAATTTTCTTATCGTCTATATATGTTACACTACACAATGTCAGATTATTGAAAAATGGGTGGATTAACAAATGTAAATAACATTATCGGATCAGTGACTCAATTGCGTTCGCATTGAGAGCGATAATCGCATAGAATTACATAACCTTAAATTGTACTTGCCGGATCATTTATTCCGGCTAGTGCGGCCGCAGTTGGGAAGTGTTGGCTAGGTCATCGCGAGATACCGACTTGAGGATTTTATTCATTCGCAACATCATCTGTAACTCAAGTTGCTTAACCATCCATGAGGCAGTCGCTCGATGGAACTGCATGTAGTCACATAACCACACTTTGTCATTGGCGACCAAGATCGGCTGGGCAGTGACTAGCCAAGGGGTGCACAGCCGCATAGCTGGCTAGGTCATGGCGAGATACCTACTTGAGAATGCTTGCATTCGTAACGCCATCTGTAACTCAAGTTGCTTAGCCAGCCATGAGCCGATCGCTCGATGGAACTACATATAGTCACATAACCACACTTTGTAATTTGTGACCAAGATCGGCTGGGCAGTGACTAGCCAAGGGGCGCATAGCCGCAGTTAGCTAGTGTTGGCTAGGTCATGGTGTCATGCCCACTTGAGAATTTTTTTCTTTTGCAAAGCCGTCAGAAACTCAAGTTAGCTAGCCAGCTATGAGTCATTCGCTCGATGGAACTACACGTAGTCACATAACCTTACTTTGTCATTTGTGACCAAGATCAGCTGGGCAGTGCCTGGATAAGGGCTGGACAACAAAACATTCACAATATTACTAGCTCATAGCGAGCTAACCAATGGTCAGTTCGTATGAGCTCAGTTGGGCGAGCCAGCTACTAGGTCGTAACTCAGACAGGCTAGCACAATTTCTACTCGGGTGCTTGATGTGGGGTACACAGTTTGGCAAGCTTTGGTAACATCGTTTGGTTTTAGCTAACCATTTCGTTGCCTCCTGGAAACTCGGTGAAATTATCGCCTACTCGGTGGCGGAATAAGCGGTCACCCAACCGAGTATTGGCGCAGAGCAACGTTGCTTAACACATGAGACTACTGTTGGTTCAGTATCTCGGATTGAGGTTATTTTGATTCGTGGGGCTAATTTGATAAAAAAAATTGTTTCGCTTTTTAATTCAAATTGCGAAGTTCCTGAACGCGACCGAAGATTTTTTTTAACGGTTGGCAAGCCTGAATGTCTATTCATGTCTATTCATCACTTATCTGCAGCACGAACAAACAGGTTTAAGTGACCGTAAAGATTTAAAAAAAAAACGTAAGTAATGTATGTAAACTATTCTTTATGCTCGAATAACTTAAAAAATGACAAGTTAAGCGTTGCAATGACATGTTTTTGGTAACAATTACCTTGTCAGAGTTTATTACGCTACCCCATTATGCTTTGTTGTGTGGCGTAACTTCAAAAACATATTTTATGGACGATAATTGTTTTGTTAGGATGTCTTTTATTGCTTCGACGGGGTAATATTGATCATTGATCATATTCACCCCTCATTATCTTCATTGCTAGTCTCGGAGTATTCTCAGGGATTTTCGGCGTTTCATAATTGTTTGAATTGTAGGTTTCAGTTGTAGGTTAAGAAATGTGAAACACTAACGTGTTCATTAAGAACATTAGTTATCCTACAATTCTGCAATTCTGTACCAAATCACACTAATTGTAGGACAAAAAATATCAAATTGTTATTTGGATTTCTTTCTTGTTGTAAGTTGTAAATCGTAAGAAAAAAAACATCAAATTGTTATTTGATATTTTTTGTCTTACAATTAGCGTGATTTGGTACGTGACCTAGTTTACGTGAAACATGATCCTACTGAAACGAATGTTATCTCGTTTTGTGATTTAGATACCGAGGTAGACATCAGTATTACAACTTGTTTTTGCTAGTTTTTTAATGTTTCGAAGTTTATGGATGCGTTACCACATAAATGAAAATAAAATATCAGTCGTTTATCAATAAAGTTGATTTTGAAAAGTAAAGGTGTAATATTTGTCCGATCACAGTAACTCCAAAACAATAAAAATTGTTGTAACTTCCGATCCCGTAGACCGTTTTTTTCTTGGGTAGGAAAAATGCTCCTTTATGGGGTTACTTCCGATTCTCATTGAAGAAAAGGGCATGAAAGTAACCCCAATCTCAGTATAACTTTGATCACGACTAATTATTTGTTTTTCATTTATTTTTAAATATTTTAAATTTTAATTTGGAAGATAAAAAGATTAATAAAAGTTGATGTTTCCATTTTAATAAAAATATATTTTGGCGATATCACTTGAAGAAATAAATTGATCTTCATTTCAAAATTGATCAAAGTAACCCCAATCACCATAAAAATCAATTTTTGTTAAATATTTTAGGCTTGCAGAATATCTAAGTCCAGGTGTGCATCCATCTTTTTGGCGGCTGAATAATACATCAGCCATTGATGACAGATGTCAGCTGATTGCAACAACTAAGAAAGATTGTTTGCGAGTCATATTTGGCGAGCGAGTATCGTCTGCAGAAAGTGTACACGCACAAGTGGACTCGCGAGGCTCCTCGAGACTGCTCGAGTGTTCGTGCACTACTCGAGTGAAAATAAAAACTGCGAGAGGGAGATAGAGACAAAGCACTTGACACTGTCTGAGTGTTGCGATAAATGATTAATAGTTTCATTATGTATCGGTGAAACGAGCCTCCCTGGCTCGTCACGAACTCACTGTGGTCTGAAAAATAAAGAGACCCCGACTGGACAGTAGCTTGCTGTTGGGTGCTTTGCTCTCGCGTCTTCATTCTGTCGGATCTTGCTCTTTATAAAAGGAAAATTTTCACTTACTATTTGAGAAGACGGGTAAACTACAAAGCGAGGCAAATTCGAAATCGTCAGATGGATTCGGCTTACCTGAAAAAGAAAATTTGAAAAACAGCGATTAAAATTTGAAAGACAGCAGACTATTAGTATAAGCAAAAATTGATATTTCCTACTACTGAAAACTTTGGAGCGCGTTTTCTCCACTTTTCATTTTTACGATTTCTCCAAATTGGCGGGCGTGATAGCAAAAAAACTAAGCGACCTGGTGAATCGAACCAAAGTTTATTTTCTTCAATATGAAAATCTCTTCTAAGTGGACTAAAAATTCGTTGAAAAGATCTTTGTGAATAATTTTTATAGCACGTTAAAGTGTTTATTTTAACACATTTTCTTTTAAACCTGAGAAAAGTTATAATTTCACGATTTTTAAACTTTTTCGTAGTTCATCCAGAAGAAAAATATATGACAATTGAACATTTGATTGGTTTTTTTGTTTCAGTCAAGAATTACGAACTCCATCTTTCCCGTCGATTGGGGACTGCAGTGGCAAGACGCACATGGAATAGACTGATAAATCTGCAGTGATATGATGTTTCATGTTGAATTTTTTTTATACATTTCAAATATACATGCAAACATACCCCAATGTATACTGGGTTCACTTGTTTTTTTTCCCTTCATCAAAAATTCCCGAAAAAACGCGGACCTTCTAATTCAAGCCTTAAGAGCATTCCCAACAAAAATGAAACAAAGAAATTATCCTTGTTCATGAGTGGCGTGTCAAATTTTTCGACAATGAATCAATTGAATAACAAAATCGTGGAAGATCTTCGAAGAGTGTTAAAAAATAATTAATAACATTCTTAATCCGGGCCTTCTAATTCAGACTCCGGCCTTAACATCGGTGGAATGAACGAACTGGTCGTCAACCTATATTACATATCTACCTGTATCTACCTATATCTACCTGGGTGGGTTGAAAAATTGGATTTTCCAAAAATATTTTCATACGATAGTATGACTTTTTAGCTATATTTCCTGAAAATTTCTTTGAAATATTCCTAAAACTGTATGAGCTACAGCTCACAGCTTCGAGAAAAATGCGTTATTCTCGAAACCCTGTTTCAAAAATCGGTGGACATGATATCTCGAAAACCACTTGAAGGATTGTTCTCAAATTCACGGGAGGTACGATGAGAAACATTTGAAGGTCGTTGACGATCTCACTTTTTCAAAATACATCTCCATTAGTCAATAATTACGTAAAAATTACGACTTTTGTCATATATTTTGTATGCTTGAGATTCAATTCATCACCACGTTGTTAAAAATAATGATTTAAAAAATCGACGATCGTCAACGACTCGTATTTACTATTAACTTGAATCAACTATTTGGTTTTTAGAATTCAGACGGACCGTTCAAGCTGGAGCGTGTCCACGGCCGAACGTCGCGAAAAAATTTCATCATCTGCCGGCAGCCATGTTTTTTTCTGTATTTTTTCAAGGCCCTCAGTATATGTACCTTTGAGTTAAAAAGTTGAGTCGAGTTAAAAAATGCGTTTCTTTCCCACCAACCGTTTCTCAAAAAAAAAATCGGAATTTGGCCACTGTTTTTCGGGCCTCTAGGTAGATGTAGCCCTTTGTGATCATTTTTCCCGAAAATAGGGTTATTTCGAGCCGGAAACGAGAAGAGATGCCGACAAGCATCAGCCGTCAATGGTCCTTCTCGAGGCTAGTCCTCCCTGCGGGCCGAACGCCACGCCAATCGATAAGTAACGCTATCAATCCGTTTCTTCAGGATAAGGCGACGATTGGTTCGACCGTCCCGTATGGTCCGTTGTTCGTTCAGCTCGCGATTAATGAACGACCATCAGCAGCTCGACAGTTCCGCCGCGTCCATAAATTACGATACAGTCAAATGGGAACCTCCCCGCACTCTCCTCCAATCCGATTATCACATATTTAAGCCATTGTGAAGCCGAAGGGCCAACGAAGAAGCGAAAAACCTGAAGCTTTTCGCAAGCCGCGGAAAAGCTCGTAAAAAATTCCACCCGTGTCAATTTTGCAACGAAGTCTTCCTCCGAAACGTAAAATAATATTGCACGCGAAGAAACGTCCTTGACTCTAAAATCACCCTGTAAGCGCGCAGAGGGTAAGACGGGGTTCAAGTAAGGGTGTCTCTCCACCGAGACAATATCGCATTTTATAGTTGTAATCGAGGATCATAATCGTGCAAGTTTGTACGTCTCTCGTTTTCCTTACGTGGTGGAAGACTCGCGCGCGTGAGAGAGCCCTATTTCGAAATGGGCCACTCTCTCTCTCTCACTCATTCCTACAAGATACCCTCCAAGAATGCCCCGGGTGGTGGTGGTGTCGCATAGGATTCCTTCATCCTTCCGCGCTTACTCCCGTATTCCCATATACGACTATGGCCACCTTATATTCCCCGAGAAAGCTTCTCTCGTCGCGGAGTAACCGTGCTATGCACACGCTCGTATAACCGTGGCTAACAAGATTTTCGTATATGTAATTGGTCGAGTATTAAATTGCGTATTCGTAAGATTGTGGAGCGGTGTTGGTAGTAACGTGGCGAATGCGGTGGAGTATGGAGTCTGGAGGACGACGGGGGAGTGAAGGGAGCCAAGGGTGGAAAATTAGTGAGGCAGGAAGGGCGGAAGAATGGCTGCGTGGGTTGGATCATTTAGTAACATGCTGCAGTGCCGTGACAGTCAAGTTAGCCGCGTAGAGATCGCAAGAGGCGAAGCAAGTGATGCCGAGCCTGATCGGGATAAGACGCAAAGCACAAAAGTTGGCATTTGAGGGCGTCAGGCTTGACAGTATTGTTATATTTTAGACATCCCAAGACTCCACGAGAAAATACTGAGAAAAAAAACCAATTGGATCAAAAAAATATATTGGTTGATTCAAATAAATGTCTGATCGCGGAGTGCCACCGATATATGAGATTGTTGTAATACAATACTATAAAATGTTGGAAAATGTGATTGGTTCAAATAACATATTATTTTATTTGACAATCTCTTCTGTTCTCTGAATATCTACATTATCATTCAAATAAAATTATATTATATCGAAATCATTCTATAAACAATCCGTAGATGCATGGATGAAATAATTAAGCGGTTGCTATAACGTTTTTTATTGCGTGCAAAAATATAATCAATGGAATGAATTATTTCTTTACTGCATCGAAACGAATATGCCATGAGACGTAAGTTTTCCAATTTGTTCTGAAGCTTAAATAAAAAGTGAGCATTAGAATGATCATCCACGATAATATTGGAGAGAATATCAGATATCCAATGGAATATTCATGGAGAGAATATCAGATATTCAACTAATAAGAAGAGATACTACACTTTGATCTTAGCCACAGACCAAGAAGCGATACTCTTTAGAGTTTCTCCGGCATTTAAGGCAGTACGAGCGCGCAATCTTGTTTTCTATAGATTTTGTTCAAATTTTAACCAGACATTGTTCATATCATTATGCATGTTTGAGTGAAATTTCAGAACAGTCGGCTATTTAGATTAGGAGATAATGGGTTTTAGAAATTGCAACTTTTAACACTGCAGGGTCTGCGTTGAAATTTAGACAGAATAATTTTCCGTAAAAAAATGTTTGTCCCCTATAATAAGAAGATATATGCCAATACCACAGAACAGTATTGTTCCATATTTCGAGAAAAAAATAATTATCGTGTTATTAAAGTTAAAAATGTTGTCATAAAGAAATATTTGCATTTGAAATATTAATGTTTTACATTGTTTATGTTATCTTCATTAACAAATGAAAGTGTTGGTTCATTCATAACGAATTAAAAACTTTGTTCGATTAAACATTATTTCCAAATAAAAATTTGTGTTGCGGTGTTATTTTAAATATGCCGCGCAAACTCACGTCATTGGATATGTGGAACGATGCGGTGTTGCCATATGTCTTTTTATTATAGGGGACAAATATTTTTTACGGAAGATTATTCTGACTAAACTTCAATGCACACTCTGCAGTGTTAAAAGTTGCCATTTTAAAACCTTTAATTATCACTCAATCTAAATACTCGACTGTTCTGAAATTTCACTCAAACATGCATAATGATATGAACAATGTCTGGTTAAAATTTGAACAAAATCCATAAAAATCAAGATTGCGCGTTCGTACTACCTTAAGTAGATTTTCGGTTCGCGCTACGCTTACGAGAAACCAGCACGCGTGTGGCTTCTAGCGGTTACTCCGAGAACTACGAGTTTCCTCACACCTACAATTTCGGTGGCGCTCGGCCATGATTTGATTGCATTTTTTCAACCAAATGCGCAAGAAACAAATTTTATATTCGCATAATTTTTTAACCGATTCAGGCATTTGCTTAATATTTTTCAATCAAAATAAAATATTAATATTTCAACGAATAATCTACTTGAAAATCAATATCGGATATGGTGAAAATGTAAAATAACATATTTACTCAATAGAAATTTTATCTGAATCAAAAGAGTGAAATTCAATTTTTCTTGTGTACTCGAATCAACAATATTCATGTTATGAATTGAAACGCTTTTTTTGTTAGTTGCAAAAAATGTATTCAAAACTATATAATTTGCTCGCGAGCATTTTTTACATAGTTTCAGTAATATATTGTTCTAAGCTAACAATATATCGTTTGAATGAAAAAAAAACTTTTAATCGTATCATGTTATTAAAGTCAATAGCGTTTTGTTTGGACTAAGAAACCCGATTATTTACACTAACAATTTTACAATTGAATCAACGAAAATTCATTGCATCACACCAATGATATCACATCAATAATTTTTTTCTCAGTGCATGATGCCTATAGTTTGTCATCAATACCCATGCGTGAATTTTAGGTATGACGGATGTGTTTTGAAACAATGGTTAATCGACAGTCCAACGAGGGTTGGCCATTTTCGGAACTCGTTAAACTTGACAACTCGAAGTTACGCGAGACTTACGGGAACGATCCAGTATCGCGGTGTGTTCTAATACGGTTCCAACTAGTTTCGGGCCAAGTGAGCCTTGTCAAAGGGATTCCCGCAGGGGGAAATCCCCGGGCATGCTTGGCCAAGAAGGTCACAGGGGCCAAGCAACGAGCCAAGGACCAAGCATGGCATTGCCGCGTAGAAGTAAGTACATAAGTGGTCCTTGGTCTCATCCAGCCAAGCAGAGTGAACCGGTATACGTCTTCGCTTCTCACTCCCATGTACATATACACATACGTATATATACCAGGCACGTTTCGAGACACCTACGGATTGTAGCATCCCCAATGGGCTTATAACAGCTTGAGCCAATCTTCCGGGAGGCGTCGCGGTCGACCAATAAACGCCAAAATCACTAAACCAACTACTCTCCGGCCCGATTCTCATACCAGCCTCTTCCGTGCTACCTACACCCACTGTTTCGAGACAGCCCTTGTACCCTTTCGCAAAGCGACAGGCTTTCGCTTGGTAGAACGGTTGTTCCGGTTACATCTCCAACCAACTCTCGTTCGACCTGACTCATCCCCGGTGTGTTCCACGCATTTAATTAAGTCGAGTGTGCCACGGTAAAACGCGGAGTCGGAGCACGGGTGACGATACGATTTCGAAACGAGTTAGGAACATGCACGTCCGTATCCCCCGTTCGTTCGATCCGGTATTCCCATTTTACCCGAGCTGACGTCCCATCGCCGAATCATCGGGTTGGGATGTCCTTGGCGAAACGACGAACAGCTCGCTGGAACATTCGCTTTCCTCGCTTTGGCGTTTATCGTTGTCCGTATGGAAACGGACAGCTGCATTAATTCAAGACCATTCGAGGAACACCGGATCGCATGACCTCCATGAAGGAAGCGAAGGATATTTTTGCTTAGGAACGAGCAGCAACACTAGCCTCTTCGCGATCTATCGAAAGCTTCGAGTTCCTCGCCATATGCGATGTGTCCGTGTGCATGATCCACGTATGTAGCTGGGAGGAAAACTTTTCTCGCGCCAACACGGACGTGTCATTCTTGTTTTTCTTTGGGATCACGCATTTCGCTCGGTCTTCTCTCCACTGTACACTCAGCTACGTTGATGGAACGAAACGCTTATTGCTATCGATAACAATATCACTCCGGATATTTTGCGAGCCATGTATGTGAAGACACTCGTCTCCCACGTGTACATATGTATACGTACGAATATATTTCTACACACATCGATTCGGCTGATCCTGACGAATCGTTGCAAAACAGGATTCTTACGGTTGTTTCATCGGTTTGAGAGAAAAGAGCTGTTGTTCCGGCGAGATGAGGCATCGTTGGAACTGTCGAACGAGCAGAATTGCCAAGCGTTGGCAAAACTTTTCTCCCGATACATAAAGCGTGTGGAAAGGGACGTGAGCCATGTACGTAAGCGTAGCCGGAGATCATCCTAACGATATACCGAGCATGGCGAATAAAGCCATCTATTAGCGTAACAAGTACAGAGAAAAAAGTTTTCTGCGTTCCAGTGGATCTGAGAAAGTAATCGTCCGAAAGGGATCATCCCAAATGTCCTGTTTATCCCGGTCCTTTTACCGTCTTCGAGACAGTGGACGACAAGTTACAGAATGTGCTGGATACGGCCTCTCGTTGACTTTGTAGCCTGCTGGGGCTGCTAATTTCGAGAGTGAAAAAGGAGAGAGCCGGTGATGGATGTTTCATCGTTAAATTCGCGTTCGAGCAACCTCTAATTGATAACAAACTCCTACTCGTGAAAAAGACTCACTCTCTCTTTCTCTACGTGAAGGACATCAAGGTTTATACAAGTAAATTACATATTTACCGCCAGGTTCTTCAAAGGATACATACTTGGTTGTACATGCTGTCCCTAGCATTCTCGTTAGTTGCTGATCTCCCTTAATCGTTCTCTCTCTTACTCCCTTTTACCCTCTCTCCCCCATTCGTTTTCGGCCATGCATCTCCCATCGGAGACCCGGTTTTCCAGAGCGTTAACGCACATCGTTGAACGAGATGTTTGTTTCCCCTTTCACGAGGCCTTTGGAAGGCTCCGCGCTGGCAGGAGAAGCGCGGGTGCCAGGGGGTGGCAACGATGTCGGTAAGGGTGGTTTTCAAGTTAAGGGCGGCCAGGGAGGGGTTCGATGTACCTACGACGAGGATCCCGGTGTACCGTTATAATGTTAGGTGAGCGGGCCCAAGTAAGCTTTCGCGAAGCACGAAGGAGAGACAGAGAACGCGAAACGTATACCCCTCCGGGCGAAACCGTGGCGCGTGCCTTGTTTAACTAGCCTTTTAATTAGAAACGCTAAAAAATTTACCTCACGAAATACATCCGGCCTCCTCAAAATTGTGTGGTCCAGGCCCGGTGCCGGGATGTACCAACCCCGAGAACTCGCTCCTTTTGTGTTGCTCACCCATTGTAACTCACGGGGGTTGGAAATTTGAAATTTACCGCCTAGCCGGAGAGAGGGAGAGAGAGAGAGAGAGAGAGAGAGAGAGAGAGAGAGAGAGAGAGAGGGAGGGAGAGAGCAATCGCTCGAGTCTGCGGGCAAAAGTACTTCAACCCCCTTGATACGAACGTAGGTTGAAAAATAAACTACGAAACACTCTTGCCCTCCATACGGCCGTTACTAGTTGATGCAGTAAACAAGGAAAATGATTGCAACAGAAATTATGTTTTTTTTTTTTCGGTTGTAGTGAATTGATGCGAAGTGCATCAATATTTGTGCAAACAGAGCTTGTTCGCACACGTGCACGAGGGCACAGGGAAACTGAACCTGTGCCGATACAGGGACGTGACCTATAATTGGAAAGGGGACTATAATTCTATCTAAAGGTTTATTAATATTATTCATGTGCTCACCTAGTAACAACTAACTTTAATTTTCTTTAAGTACGTTTAAGCCTTAGGCCACTCTAGAGGCCGAAAAAATAGGCTTTTTGGGGATTTTTTTTCAGGAAAGCTACAAAATAAATCGAGATTACGAAAAGGGGTGTTTATCATACATATCAGTGACGGTATACAGTAATTCTTCTGAAGCGATTAATTTTAAAATGGCGGCTATGCAGCTTTTATCTCAAAACTGCATTTTTTAAGTTGGCCGGAAACATAACTCACACAATTTACAACCGATTCACTTGAAATATTGAATATCTTGAAAAATACATTGTCTATGGAAGTACGTAGGATTTTTTTATTGCATAGTTCATTTGTTATTAACAATTAACTGACGATTCATTTGGAAAGTGAAAAATTTGCCTAAAAAATCGTCAGATAATTGTTAATAACAAATGAACTATGCAGTAGAAAAAAAATCCTACGTACTTCAATAGACAATGTATTTTTCAAGATATATTCAACATTTCAAGTGAATCGGTTGAAAGTTGTTTGGGTTATGTTTCCGGCCAACTTAAAAAATGCAGTTTTGAGATAAACGCTGCACAGCCGCCATTTTGAAATTAATTGCTTCAATAAATTTGTTGTATATAGACACTAATATGTATGATAAACACTCTTTTTTGTCATCTCGATATATCTTGTGGTTTTTCTGAAAAAAAAAAATCGCCAAAAAGCCTATTTTTTCGGCCTGTAGAGTGGCCTAACCCCTAAGAAGGCAGCGCAGCTATCGCGAAATAGTAAGACATTGCTGAAATGTAATGAGGCTATTTGCGAACAGGTGTTGCGACTCCGTGTAAAATTTTGAGTACTTCGTCTGCGTGATTATTGAGCAATTAATTATTGAAGTTAGGCTCTTATACACGGGCGACGTAGCAAAAGCTTCATGAGAACTCCAATACGACTGTCGCAATATAATAAAAATAGTAAGAATTGAATGAAAATAGGCGGAAAAAAATTCTTGAGATTTTTATGAATTATTTCAACGAAGAGTACAGCGTTTTGTCTGTCTCGTTATCGAGATAGTCGTGAAATGAAACAGGACATTTCAGTTGATTCGCGTGAAACGATAAAGCGCTCTACGGCACGTGGCAACGCTGCTGTCAAGTCGGCCATTTTGAATAGGCGCCAAAATTTGAAACGCACAAACTATTGCTTCCTTGCTAGAAATTTCTTACCGCGGTTTCATAAAGAGTATTTAAATATTTTGAATAATTCTTTACAGAAGCTGCAGTGCATGTGTTTCGATATAACCTTCAAATCAATCACGCGTCGTCCCTCGACTGCGCATTCATTTTCCGGCTCAGCTGCTTTTTTCCGCTGCTTTCCAGGTTGTACTTGCTCCAACCGTCGATTGTACTGTTTTTCGGTTTGCATTTTTCCTTTCCATCTTTTCATTTTCGCCGAACAAAGAAAACGGAATTCGCGAAGGATGTTTGACATGTACGCGCTCACGATGTGGCGTTCGTATCTGAGCTCAGTGATACCAGTTACTGAGAACTAAATTGCGCGTTTGCCACATTTCAACTTGGATAATAACTTATTCGCGATGTAAATAAATAAAAAGATTAATAACATTTCTCAATAGTCAATTATATGCATTGACGGTATTTATTAGTTGAAATTGATTTATTTTCCGTAACCGAAAATTCGATTATTCGGAGTTGGCAGCCGTCACAGGCGCCAATGTTTAAGGGCGGGGTAAAGTTAATTCGGCGAAAAAAGGCATGTTTTTAAGATTTTTTTGGCGTAACGAATAGTGTTCGTTTATTGAAAAATTTACATATAATAAAGTAACATTTGAACAACATTCTCCTAAATTTGCATTGCAAAATATTCAAAATTGAGCGAGTGAAAATTAAACCCCGGAGGCGCCTCGAAAAAAAGTTGGTTTGCGGTGTGCACCATAACTCGCAACAGAATCATTTGAAACAAAAAAATCAAAATGCATTTGTTAAAGCAGATGTTTCTCGAGGTAATGACGGGAGGATTTTTTTTTCGATTTTTCGTAGCACTTGGGAGCCAAAAACCCGATTTTCGCTAAAAAAATCGGCTAATTTGTTGTTGAAAAATTAGTAATTATTAAAAAAAACAAAAAAGCTCTCGACAATACCTGGTGAATTATGTGAAGAAGTACTGTGCAAAATTTCAAAGCGATTGGTCCAGTAGATTTTGAGTTATCGTGCACACGGACTTCAAATATGACAAGTCTCAGAAAAACGGTTTGAAAAACGCAGAAGAGAAGAGAACGGCATGGAGCAATAGACGCTCAAATACTCATAACTTCGTCAATTTTACTCCGATCGACTTGAAATTTGAACACAATATTCTTGATATATTATGCATTCATTTTAAAAAAAAATTTTAAATGAAAAAAATTTTTAATACTTTACCCCGCCCTTAAGCATATGCGTTCCCCTCTTGCAGCCTGCCCCGCAAAGACCCCGAGCAGCCTCCTTAAAGTATTTATATGAATATGTGATTAAATATTCCGCCTGTTCTGTATTAGGATACCGTGACTTTTGGGTCTATTGTTCGAGAACCGTAACGCAATTATTATTGTTATTATTGAAGTGTGGTATCGCGTGCGTCATTTTTTAGCAACTCTTCCTGGGCAGGAGCGGCGTTGTGTATCCTACGGGGTAGAAAACAATGCGAGTCACGAGCGAAACAAAGGCCGCGAGATTCAACTGTTACATACGTTTTATTTTCACGTTTTTAATAACCTCGCGGAGCGCTCAACTCCTTCCCCATAGTTCGAGAGTCGTTTTAACACATTGTTATGTGTATATATGTACAGGGTAACAATTGTAAGGTGGCCATGTGTTTTTAAGTATCTGGCGTGGGATTTTGCCACCGTGTGAAATATGATATTTAAGGGGGTGGTACTTTAAGGTTTCACAACCCTTATTGGGTTTGAGGGAAACAATTTGCTGATTTTCATGATTTTTTTAAGGAAATATTTCTTTACCATTTTTCAGACTTAAAGTATGTTTTATTACTACTTTTGGCTGTTGAATGGTATTTTTTAAATTTATTAATCGTTGAAAATGTCGGAAGTATGATACGGTCTTCTAAACGGCATTTTCAAAATTGGCGTGACGTATAGGTAAAAACTAATCCACCGATTCCGATGAAAGGCCATAGCCGGGTAAGTAGGGAAAAACTGCCCCCGCATTTTTTCCAGCGAAATTTGGAGTATATTCTGAGGTGTAAAAAAAACAAATTTTCTGAAAATTTCATCCCCGTCAACGGTTTTAGAAAAATGATTTTTTTTTTAAATATCGAAAAAAAAGAAAAATTCCGAAAGAGTACAGTGGATAGATTTGATTTTTTTTTTTTTGGTACTTGTTCCGATCAAACGTATTATGAAATAAAATTATAGAACATCTTGCAAAAGATTAAGGTTTGAAAAAAAAATGTTCCTTGTTTTATTATTTTTTACTATAATCCACCTGGGGTACTATAGCGAAATTTTTTTCATATAATCTTTGGGCACCTTATGAGATTATATAATTTTTTCAAAATGATCGGTTTGGTCCGCCACAGTGAAAAAAAAAGAAACGCGCTTTATAGATATATTTTAGTTATATAGATATATAACTAAAATATATCAATAAAGTCTGATATGTAACTAAATGATCAGTTTGGTACGCCATAGTGAAAAAAAAGAAACACACTTTATTGATATATTTTAGTTATATATATATATATAACTAAAATATATCAATAAAGTCTGTTTCTTTTTTTTTCACTGTGGTGTGCCAAACCGATCATTTTGAAAAAATTATATAATGTAATAAGGTGCCCAAAGATTATATGAAAAAAAAATTCGTTATTGTACACCAAGTGGATTATAGTAAAAAAAATTAAACAAGGAACATTATTTTTTTAAAACCTTAATCTTTCGTAAGATGTTCTATAATTTTATTTCGTAACACGTTTGATCGTAACAAGTCCAACAAAAATCGAATCGATCCATTGAAGCGTTTCAGGAATTTTCTTTTGTTGTTTAATTTTTTTTAATTCATTTTTCTAAAACCATTGCGGTGACGGGGATGAAATTTTCAGAAAATTTGTTTTTTTATATCTCATAATATACTCCAAATTTCGCTGGAGAAAATGCGGGGGCGATTTTTCCCTACTTACCCGGCTATGGCCTTTGGTACAATTCTTTTTTACCTTATTGTCTAAAACATCACGCTACATTTTTTTGAAATTTAGAAGGTTTTTTTTATTGACAAATGTAGCCATTTGTTCGGAAAATTCGATGTTTTCGTTTCAAAGCGTACCATTTCATCAATTTTCAACATTTCTCACTTTTTCTTGGTTTATATTCTGTGTGTGAGTGTTAATGAAAGAAAAACCTTCGTTGGATTCTGTCAGATTAATCCCGCCGACGCTACGTGTCACGCCGTCTAACACATCCGCCGCAACCTGTTTAGAAGATTGTTACATATCTTCGCCATTTTTACCGATTAATAATCCATTTCTCCAGATTAATAACAAAAAATAGCATGGAACAGACAAAAGTAGTAATAAAACATGCCCTGAGTCTCAACAATGGTAAAGAAATCGTTACGTTAAACAAAATCATGATAATCAGCCATTCTATCCTCGTCTAAAGGTATCTCCCCCCTTAAAGGTTTTTCAAGTTTTCGTAAAATGATATAGCGTATTTTTATAATAAGTACTATTGGCCAAGGAAATTAGCATCCTGAACGAAAATTAATATTGATTTTTGTCTTCAAGCGATTTGTCTTTGTGATCAAGATTCCATATTGATTGTTGATGAGCAGGATGAAAATAATTGAACTCCGAATACGGAACACTCCTTTATAAAAACCTCTTTTCAAACGGAATTAAATTCCATTGGTTTATTTTAAAATACATCTTTGATGGATTTTTTTCTCGATTATGAGGTGCGCAAAAAGTTTTTCCGGAGTCCTTTGTATTCGAAATTGAATAATCTTCATGGCGTGGGATTTTGCTACCGAATAAAAATATGATATTTAATGGTTTTTCAAGTCCTCTTAGAGAAAAAATATAGGGTATTTTTGTGATGAGTAATATTAGCCAGAAAAATGGAATTTTCTAGAAGAAAAATCAAAATTTAATTCTGAGGTGAGCAGAACGAAGATAATAAATTCCCCATACGAAAGACTTCTAAAAACTCTTTTTGAATGGAATTAATTTCCATTCGTCCACTTCAAAATACATTATTGACGGATTTTTTCTTCATGATGAGATGCCCAAAAAAATCTTCAAGTAGTGTTTTTACAAGAGTCCATTCTGCTGTACCCGAAATAGAATTTTGTTTTGTTTATAAAATGCTCAATTTTTTTTGAAAATGTCTGCTGCTATACTCGAAATGGAATTTTGAGTGCCTGAATGCCGATTTTCTTCTGTCAAATACTATTCATCCCAAGAATACGATATATTTTTTTTTCAAAAACGACTCGAAAAATCATTCAAAATTATATTTTGCTCAGTCGCGAAATCTCCACGCAAGACCCTTAAATGGGTGGTTTTGACGTTTGCATCGTTGGAATGCAATGAAATTTTTTCTCGTTTTTCATTTCTTCATTTTTGTGACTATCTTTTTCCAAGTTCGGGTCACGGAACCCCAATGACCTTTAAAAAAAAGTTTTTAGTGATTTTTGTAACCGAAATTAAAAAAAATTGGAAAATAGGAAGAAAAAAATATTTTCGCAGGATCCCAACAATGCAAGCTTCAATACCATAAAAAAGACATGATCACTTAATAATTGTCACCCCGTATACATGTATATTTCTGGGACAATAGTATGCGCTTCATATGAGCGAGAGGAAATGGTCCATGCAAACGGATTTATCGGTACGATTTTTTTTTATCCCTCTAACCTTACATATATTTTCGCACACGGGTATTCACAGGAGCCGGAGTTCCCGCAAGATAAAGACGCAACGTTGAATTTATTCAAGCTCGCGCGCAGTCTCTCGAAACTTGCACCCTAAATAAAAAGGGTTGTCACTTGACAGAGCCGGCAAATTCGGAGAAGGTGGAGGTGCGCAGCGGTAGCTGGGATTGTGCTTTCATTTTCAACCCCCTCGATGCCTGCTCGCTGGGATTGAGGATTCTCATCTGTTCCAGGCAGCGCACTCTTTCTCTCGCCCCAAGCACTTTTCGCGCCAACTTTTCACCGCGACTTAAACTTTGACAGTCGGGGCTAAAAATATCGGGGCATTATTAAATATGATTATTCCCGTATGTCTGTATACGTAAGAAACGCCCGAGGAACTTTTTCAATTTTTTTCGAACACTAACCTATATCGATTTATTTTCTTCAGCCGATCATCCAACCTATAACCAAAATTCGGAAAAAAGTATATTCGAAATTGGACAATAAAAGCTCGTGTATGGATAGGAATGTGCGCGTGTGTGTAATTTTTCATCGAATAATCTGTAATGTATTTTCTTCAAAATTATTTGTCTAAATCGCGAATTGCTGAAAAAAAATAGGTCGATATAGGTTTCCAAAGAAAGTTGAAAAATGATGTATAAATGTGATGAATTTACTAAATATTTGTTTATTTATTGAACATGTACATTTTTTATTACATTTATATATTTAATGAACATTTGTTCAAGATGATTTCGAAGACGTTCGACCTTGGCAATTGTCAGAGTAGCCTATTATTCCCATATTTAACAACGAGTGAACTTCAAGATCTTTAAAATCATTTATAGATAAAAGTGATCAAGTTTCAATAAAAGTAACTTCCAGGACTCCGGTGCAGAATTTTGCGCACGCAGGGAGTGTATATTGGAGTCGAAGTGGATGCCGCGCTCTTTCCCGATTGACGTCGTTTGACAAATTTTTTATTTAAAATTCAGAACGGAAATTTGTTGGATATCTAAAAAAAATTTTTTTTTTCGTGTTCTCGTGTACAAATTTGTTGCTAATTGTGAGTCCCAAGTTGCACCCACATCTCTATAGGGATTTGTTGAGGACACCGCACATAGGTAGTCCTCATTGGGATCCAATTAGATTCCACTGCGTTCGAATCGGAAATATGTGAAATGGCACGAGAAAAAGCTCGGCGTGTTGATCGCTAATCGGGAAATCCCGATTAGAATCCAATGTACGTGGATGACGTTTTAGTATAGGGATCCAATGCACATTGGATCCCTATCGGGAAGTAGAGGAAAGTATAGGAGTCCAATTGGATCCCTACAACAATTTGAAACAATTTCGAACATTTTTGTTTTTTCGAAAGCGTCCCCGGGCTCAAAAAAAAATTGTCCGCAAGATTCTTAAACTAGAGATTTCGAGCTTCAAAATGCTTTTTTTGCCCCTCGGTACGACAATTTTTCGCGGAGTTACGGCTTGTCGAAAGACAATGAAAACATTTTAAAAAATTCTGCTCCCCTACTTTTTTTGCTGAGTGTATATAAATGGAAACGATATAGATGTATATGCCGGGTGTTTGGCGCGTGAACTGACACATTTTCTGGGGATTTGGAGTGGGGGTGGGGGTCATTTGCTCATTTTTCCACCCTTAGACCCTATGCCCTAAGTGTCACGGTAATTGAGATATGATTCCTTTTCGTTTTTTTTAATCACTCGAAATTGCGCCTTCAAATCGTCATAACTTTTGTATTTGTGGTTGTAATAGCACAAAATAAATTTTGTTGTATTCTGCAATGTGTGTTCATTATAAATAAATCATTATTTCATACAATTGGTTTCAAGAAAGTGTCTCTTGAGCTTCCAGTCTTAAAAATTTGTAAAAGTATGAAAAATGTCAACTCCTAAATTCATTATTAAAAAAACGTATTCTCTTTATTTTGACCACATAATAAATGATTTCTATGACATGTCGCATACCGTTAGAAAGGGTATAAACTAGAAAACTTTTTTAAACAAAGCTGAGTTGAAAATAGCTTTTAGTTTTTTTTGTAATGAATTTCGAACTTAAAATTTTTCAAAATAATCGAACGATGATTTATTTATAATAAACATCCATTGCAGAATACAACAAAAGTTATTTCGTGCTATTACAACCACAAATAAAAAAGTTATAATGATTTAAAGGCAAAATTTGGGGCAATTAAAAAAAAAACTAAAAAAAATCATATCTCAATTACCGCGACACTTAGGACATAGGGTCTAAGGGTGAAAAAAGTAGCAAATGACGCCCACCCCCCATCCCTCCAAAAATTGTGTCAGTCCATGTGCCAAACACCCCGTATAATGTGTATGAGCGTGCGCGCGCGCGCGCGCGCGTGTGTGTGTGTGTGTATATATATATAAATATATATTATGTATATATATGGGGCATTCCATACCAATTCGAACTGGGTCTGACCCTCGACCCCTCAAATCTGGTTCCCGATTTTTTCCTATCATTACTCTCACTCTATCAAGCAATTACAATTTTTTCAGATTTTTCAAAATAAATTTGAGCTCGTCGTGAATTTTTGAATTTTTTTTGAACACCTCGATGGCCGTAATCGAAAAATCTGAAAAAATTCCCAAAAATACAGTGTCAGATATAAAAAATGTTAGTGTAAAATTCATAATGTCTGGGCTTTTGCTTCAACCCGTTTTTTAGCTTTTTGAGCAAAAAAAATGAAAAAAAAATAAGAAGCAGAGGTCAATTTACTGTAGACTGTTTCTCGAAATTTTGTATGCCTAATACGAGATTTTTAAAAAAATTTCTCCGATTTTTCTAAAGTGTTTTTTTGTTATTTTCTTTTTTTTATATCATATTGACTAAAACCCTAATTAGGGGTTGAATCAAAAGCCCAGACATTATGAATTTTACACCAACATTTTTTATATCTGACACTGTATTTTTGGGAATCTTTTCAGATTTTTCGATTACGGCCATCGAGGTATTCAAAAAAAAAAATTCAAAAATTCATGTTGCGCTCAAATTTATTTTGAAAAATCTGAAAAAATTCTAATTGCTTGATAGAGTGAGAGTAATGATAAGAATAATCGAGAACCAGATTTGAGGGGTCGAGGGTCAGACCCAGGTCGAATTGGTATCGAATGCCCCATATATATATATATATATATATATATCGAAGAAACTTAGAATAATATATAGGTTGAGCGAGGGGCCGGTAAGATGGAAAGCTGAGAGAGTGCCGTAGGGGCTGGCTTTAAAAAAAGGGGTAAGTGAAAAAGAACGATGGCCATAGTAGCGTTGGACGTCGAGTCGAGTTGTTGGAGCCGGGGCCCACGGCTCTCAAACTTTGATACGATTAAGACGAAACGAATTAATCTTCATCCATCGAGTGAGAGCGCGGATACAGCCGTGTGGGTTATGCCGACGCGTCCGTCTTCGTGGTCGTTTCTGGAGATCACGATGACGCGGCGGAGAATTTTTCTCCCTTTTTTTTTCGAAGGGTTGAAACTCCAACCGCGTCGTTCCGCAGCTCGGGAAGCGAGGAAGTAAAGAAGGAGAGACGGGAGATGAATGGAATGAGGAGACCCGAAGATTTTCCGGGACTGCTGGAGCGAGAAAGAGAGAGAGAAAAATCCAAGGTGACTACGGCCATTAAGGGAGAGGGTTGAAAGTTGACGTCAATTAGAAAAGAAAAAAGGATTAAAAAAAAATAAAAGGAAACGTGACACAACCTCGACGTGAAAAAATCGGATCGGGAGGAACGATTCGTTCGGTTCTCCAGGGTGGTTTATATTTAGTGAAATATACTTTGCTTGAATCTGAAATATTGTCATTATGTTTTTGTGGCAATTCGCGAATTGACGCCATTGTTACGGGTAAATAGTGCTCCAAGGGATGGTGCACTAAGGTTTAAAGGATTTTTGGAAAATGTTTTTAAAAAACTATTTTTCTACAATTTTACAGTGGTGTCCTCCCTTAAGGCGGGAGCCTGACTTAGGAGGTCCAAAAAGCATTTTTTTCGGAAATTTTTTTGAAAGGGAAAACATCAAGTGAGCCCAGTAAACATTGAGGTTCATGTATATTTGAAAGGAACAAAAAAATACAACATGAAAAAATAAATGACTGCAGATTTATCAGCCTATTTCATTTGCGTCTTGTCACTGCAGTCCCCAATCGGCGAGAAAGATGCAGCTCGTAATTCTTGACTGAACCAAATAAACCAATAAAATTTTCAATTGTCATATATTTTTCTTCTGGGTGAATTGAAAAAAAGCTGATAAAATCGTGAAATTATAACTTTTCTCACATTTGAAAAAAAAGTGTTTAGAAAAAACACTTTAACGAGTTATAAAAATTATTTAACAAGACTTTTCAACGATTTATTTAAGACCTTAGGCCATTAGAGGCTGAAAAAATAGACTTTTTGGGGATTTTTTTTTTTTCAGAAAAACTATAAAATAAATCGGGATTACGTAAAGGGTGATTATCATACATGTCAGTGACTGTATACAATAATTTTTTTGAAGCGATTAATTTCAAAATGGCGGCCGTGCAGTGTTTATCTCAAAACTGCATTTTTCAAGTTGGCCGGAAACATAACAGCCAATTTTCAATCGACTCACTTGAAATGTTGAATATATCTTGGAAAATACATTGTCTATGGAAGTACGAACGATTTTTTTTTATATTGCATAGTCCATTTGTTATTAACAATTATCTGACAATTTTTTAGGCAACTTTTTCACTTTCCAAAAATTTGCCGAAATAATCGTCAAATAATTGTTAATAACAGAGAACTATGCAATATAAAAAAAAATCCTACGTACTTCCATAGACAATGTATTTTTCAAGATATATTCAATATTTGAAGTGAATCGGTTGAAAATTGTCTGAATTATGTTTCCGGCCAACTGAAAAAATGCAGTTTTGAGATAAACGCTGCAAGGCCGCCATTTTGAAATTAATCGTTTCAAAAAAATTATCGTATACAGTCTGATACGATAAACACCCTTTTTGTTATCTCGATTTATTTTGTAGTTCTTCTGAAAAAAAAATCCCCAAAAAGCCTATTTTTTCGGCCTCTGGAGTGGCCTAACCCCTTCATTGACTTAGAAGAGATTTTTATACTGAAGAAAATAAACTTTCGTTTGATTCAATCGATTGTTGAGTTTTTTTTGCTGTCACGCCCGCCAATTTGGAAAAATTGTGAAAATGAAACCTGGAGAAAACGCGCTTCAAAGTTTTCAATAGGACAATATATAAATATCAAATATCAATCGCTTCTCTGCTTTTGGTCTTGTGTCTTCGAAACCATTTACAATTGACCTCTGTAACTTCATAAATATATTCTTGGATAGTTCATCTTTCCATTTAAGCAATAAAAAAAAAACGATTTTTCGAAACTTCTAATTCAGGCTCCCGCTTTAAGTACCTACAGATACATAAAATAATCGCTCCAAACCTCATTTTGATTGCTTCATTAGGATTCTAAAAAAAATACCCCAAAAAGCCTTGCCTCTCGCCCATCCAAAGGTAGCCATTTAAGGGCGGGGTAAAGTATTAAAAAATTTTTTTCATTTTTTTTTAATTTTTTAAATGAATGCGTAATATATCAAGAATATTGTGTTAAAATTTCAAGCCGATCGGAGTAAAATTGACGAAGTTATGAGTATTTGAGCGTCTATTGCTCCATGCCGTTCTCTTCTCTTCTGCGTTTTTCAAACCGTTTTTCTGAGACTTGTCATATTTGAAGTCCGTGTGCACGATAACTCAAAATCTACTGGACCAATCGCTTTGAAATTTTGCACAGTACTTCTTCACATAATTCACCAGGTATTGTCGAGAGCTTTTTTGTTTTTTTTTTATAATTACTAATTTTTCAACAACAAATTAGCCGATTTTTTTTAGCGAAAATCGGGTTTTTGGCTCCCAAGTGCTACGAAAAATCGAAAAATCGAAAAAAAAAAATCCTCCCGTCATTACCTCGAGAAACATCTCCTTTAACAAATGCATTTTGATTTTTTTGTTTCAAATGATTCTGTTGCGAGTTATGGTGCAAACCGCAAACCAACTTTTTTTCGAGGCGCCTCCGGGGTTTAATTTTCACTCGCTCAATTTTGAATATTTTGCAATGCAAATTTAGGAGAATGTTGTTCAAATGTTACTTTATTAAATGTCAATTTTTCAATAAACGAACACTATTCGTTACGCAGAAAAAAAAAATCTTAAAAACACTCCTTTTTTTCGCCGAATTAACTTTAGCCCGCCGTTAAAGCCTTGAGAAAAAATCTTGAACTTTTCTCGTAAAAAGGTTCACGCGATAACTGTTGGAATCATCAGCCATAGAAATCTGCTGTAACAACGAGTGCAGGAAACGAATTCGGAACACGCGAACTTTGTCATCGAGGAGGCCGGTCTGACACCGGAACCCGTAGTTTCTCGTCGAACGGGCGCCTGTGCGGGAGCCTCAGAAATCCGGTAATTCGAATTTGGAGATAGTCAAGCAGGAAAGGGATGAGAAAGAGGAAAAGGCATGGAAGGCGAAAACCGCGTGGTATATCTATACACGTTAAGCTTGAGACTCGCCGAGGGGGTTTGGTCCATTGTACGCAGAACGAACGAGCGCCCGTTGCACGGTCAGCAGCGGTCAACCGATCGTTTTTTAATCCCATTGTGAACACGGCTTAATCGAGAAGCCATTATCACGATTTCCAAGCGCAAAGTTTCGCATACGCATGCCTGCGGCTCTGGGAGGCTGCCGTGCTGCAAATGGCCAAGAAAAGTCACCTGAGCGTGACACAAGCTCCTATTCAAATGGAATCCGATATTCATTCGGACTTTTCGGCTTTCAAATTCTTCCGTCAGAATGACGTTTCTCGTTGCAAAAAAAAAAAATGGAAAACGGATATTCCCATCGAACTGTCGCGAATAGGCGAACCTTCCAGCTGAAAGTCTTCCCAAGTTAAGGTTATCCTATCGCTTCGCACTAGTCATACCACTGATCATACTTGAAACTTGTGCAATTTATATTTTAAACATATGCAAAAAAAAAAATTCCATGTGGAAACTGTTTAATCAATATTCACATTTAATTAGAAAAATGAAAAAATAGTTATTCCAACGATTCGCGCAGTATTTCTGGGTTTGACATTTGGCAAAATTGGTTCTATCTCCGTCTCTTTTTAGTGCGGGAAATATGAAGCATTGTAAGGTAAATGTCCCAATTATTGAACAGCTAAGGATCTGGGGGATTTAATTCGGTGAGAAAAAAATATAAAATCAAGAAAATACCATCGCTTTCATGTTCAAATGATACTTTGATATTTTGACTTTCAAAAATCACCCTTTAAATTATTTTTAAATGATTTCAAATGAAAAAAAAGAATAACAATGTGAAGCATGCAAATGTCCCAATTATTGAATATTGAGTGCCTATGTCCCTAATATTGAACGGGCATGACCCAGTTATTGAACACTCTCGAGAATTCTTTTTCCGTTCTGAAAATATTACTTTGAGTACAATATTAAGAAATAAAAGCAAAATCAAACACTTAAATAATCTTTTCTTAATCATGTAAAAATACAAAAATATATACTTAGTCTCTTTTGACAGGTTTTTGGTTCATTCGCATTTGGTTTAGTTTTGCTTTTCAACTCGAACTTTATTTTATTTTTATTTTCAGCTTCCTCGTTTTTATGTTCTGTTTTTGTTTGATTTTGTCGCAGTTTGGCTCCCTGAAATATCGGAGAGCAAACAATATTGAACATTACATTCGTATTTTTAGGTTACATTTAGGTTATATTCTCTTTTTACTTTTCTTTTTGTGTTCATTCCACGAAAATACAAATAAAAATATATATTTGACGATCTTAGAGTTATTATGAAAAGAATAAAGGTAAGTTTATTCAGGAACTTACAGTTTTTGTTTGAATAAATCCGATTCACACGATCTGTCACACGTTAACTGTCTCGCTGTTTTGATGGGTTTCATGACGCCATCTTGGAGAATTCGAGTGTTCAATAATTGGGACACACTGCATTTTCGATGTCCCAATGATCGAACACCGCCCGTGCAGAAATTTTGACCGGGATACCCTATGTCCGATCAAATCCCGATCAGGATTTGTCATGGATTCCCCAAAACCGGATCCCGGTTAGAATCCAACTTGCATCAGTATCGGCATATGTACGACGACGATGGCATCATTTAAAAAATGTTGGCGTCACGTGTATTTTCTGTATTACTATGGAATTCCTATCTATAGATAGGAATTTCTGTCTATAGATTCCTATCTATGAAATTCCTATCTATAGATAGGAATTACATAGTAATACCGAAAATACACGTGATGCCAAAATTTTCAAAATTCTGCCATCGGCGTACATATTCCGATACTGATGCAAGTTGGATTCTAACCGGGATACCGGTTTTGGGGAATAAGTCTCTGTTTATCGACATGTAGATGGGTATAAACATGTATTTAAGACAAATTAAAATCACATTCACAATGATTAGATTAAAATTTACACCAACCGTGAGTTCTTACGTATTTCGAGAGAAAACATTTTGTCGAGGCAAAGAAATTTTTGCAAAAAAAGTTGTGAGTTTCAAATATTATATTATAAATATGAAAAAAAATCACAAAATGAGTTATGAGTTTCCTCAAGTTGAAGAAAATGAAAATCGAATTCACGACAGTTATATTAAAATTTACACCACAAGTGTAAACGTATTTTGAGAGAAAACATTGTGTCGAGGCAAAGAAACGTTCGCACAAAAAGTTATGTGCAAAAATTTCTTTGCCTCGAGGCAATGTTTTCTCTCAAAATACGTACGAACTCACTTTTGGCGCAAATTTTAATCTAATCATTTTGAATTTGATTTTAATTTGTCTTAAATACGAAAAAATTCACAATTAATTTTGTGAATTTTTTTGTATTTATAATTTCTTGTCAATACATTTGCATTCACAGATTTTGATGTGAATTTTTTTTAATTCACATCAAAATCTCGCGATGAGCGCGATCTGCCATTTGAATCTTTGGACAAAGTTTTTTTTATTGATAGTTTAATGCACCAAAACGTTATAAATGTTATTTATTTTTATAATAAATTTAACATGTCATAATTCCATTTTTGACATTGTATTTCAGCCTGTATTCACCCGTGATCCTTCCCAGATTCCTCAATGATTCCATGGGGAATCTATTTAGAGTCATTAAAGGATCCGGTTCTGGATCCCTAATGGAATCCAGTTTATGGATCTTACATTTAGTCTTCGAATCTGATCCGATATCGGACTAGATCCCGACTGGGAGCCCGGGATACAAGTCAGAATCCAGCTGTATCCCTGCCAAAATTTCTGCACGGGCGTATTTTTTAAAAATATAATTGAGTAAATTTTTTTTTGTTTAATTGTTATCTGTAAGTAATTTTCTGAGGAACCTGAAACGCCTTTACTTTTTGAGATGCGTCAGTTTTTGAATTTTTTATGCCCTTACGCATGAAGCGGCGCGTCTTAGCAAAAACGATAAGCAGTTACCACGAGACGTCAAATCGGATCACCGTTGCTGATTAAATAATTTTTTCTCTATTAATTAAAGTTTTTTTTTGCACACGTAAGGTAACATTTCGATAGCTAAAAGTTCCATATATGCAATGAATTTTGTATAAATAAGCAAATGCATGCAGGTGAATGAGAAATAATAAAAATACACGATAGTGTTCAATAATTGGGAACTGTTCAATAATTGGGACATTTACCTTATTCGGGCGACGACTGGTAAAAAGCGTGGAAAATTTGAGTCAGCGAAATATGTCGGTTAAAAATGAAATATGTGTGGAAATTCGAATGAGTGAGATGAGGTTAGGACTACAGTCAGCTGTTGCCTTGCTGTCGCATCTCGTTATCGTAGCAAGTGGTAATAAATCCAATACCGGAGGTTCAAATCAAACTTGATATTACATAAAAATTAGGTCAATGAGCGTAATTTTTTGTGAGAGCATTGGATTACTACAAGTGTTAAGCATGTAAATCTGATTCTTTTTAAGAATCTGACGGATTCCCACTAGTATATGCACTTTTGTAGCAACCGGAAATTAGGTTTTCGAATGTCGTCTCGGAATTCCTTCACAAAAGTACGCAATTTGAATGTTTTTTCTCTCCGTAATTAGGTCGATAACTGACCCTGAAATTTTTCAGAGGCGTTTATTAATATATTTAGTGAAGCTCAAAAATAAAAATAAAATCCCATGGATTGAAGCCTGGCGATAGGATTACCTTGGAGTCTAAGGTACCTGCGGCTAATAAGGCCTAACTAACGAAAATCGTATTTATAATCACCACTCACGCTCAAGGCTATACTCATAGACGACAATAACAAAAATCGGTCCGAATAAATCGTCAGTATTTTTTTGTAATATTACACTCAACTGTCTAAAATCTCAGTCTTTATCGTTATTAATTCAAGCTTCGATGATCATAAATATTTGCATAACGTATCGTGGTCCAAATATTTTATATTTTGTTTTTCTTACACACGTGGTCGACGGTTATTCAGGCCTGCTAAATTTAACCATAGGCCTTATAATCTTCCTGCTTCTTGTAGCAAAGTTTGTTCGTTTTATAATATATTTTACATTACTTTTAAGATGTTACGAATGTAAACAAGTAGTACGCATATTTATTATTACTAATTAATTGATCTTTGTTTTGAGTGCCTCGATCCCAAAGCCTGAGAGTGTTGTGGTCAGAAAAAGACCTGGTGTCAGCTGTCCGAGCAGTGCAAAGAGGAACTTTGAGTTCATACAAAGCTGCAGAGAATTATTGATCACAAATACCAAATAAATTTTACCATAGTAAAATAAGGCCTATCATCAAAGTTTTTAAAAATCGTTAATTTTGTTTTCGTTTATGATAAAAGTTACCATTCTTCATTTATATTTTATAGAAACTGAACTTAAATAATGATAATGATGAAAACATGTCGATTAAATTGGGTATTTTTCATTTTATTTCAAATATCCCTTAGCTAGGCCTTATTACCAGCAGGTACCTCACTATTCATTCGGGAATCAATGACCACCAGAATCAAGAGTGAAATACCACTGCCGCGAATCATCTGAAGAGTGATATAAAAAATGTCTCCAGTTGGAAGAGCGTCGCGACGAAGTGAGAGAAAAGTGGAAGGGTAAGGGAGAAGGTCCCGAAAATTTCCATGATATAGGTGTGCACGTGAATAGGCGGACAGGGGGACCGAGGAACGAAGAGAAAAGGTAGAGAGATCGAGGGACTAGCAGTCTGCAATCTCGTTCGTGAGCATTAAATGCCTCAATCTTCCGGTCACGGGTAGGGTCCCGGTGGACCATTGCTAAGGGTTTCGTCCCTCCGTCTCTCTTCCTCTCTCTTTCTCTCACTCTCTGTAGGTCTGTCCACTTCTGCGTGTGGTTCTGCTGATCGGATAGTATTTAGCAATAAAGTTTGATTTCCCGACAGCTTTCGCAGCTCTTGCTGCCGTATGATGTGCCCCAGGGGCGGCAGGGAGGGGCGGGGGAGGCAGATGAAAGAAATCACTGATTTCGTCGGGGTTGCGAAAATTACAGTCGGCTGCGAACCTCGAACGACTGAGCGTTGTTCGCGCGGATAGCGCCTCGTTCCACACTTCGAGCAAATTTTCCGGCTCCGTAGGAAAGAACGAAGTATTCTGGGCAGTTTGTAGCTGCATATGAGGGTCGGCTCTGACATGGAGGGATGATGGGGGCAGGGAGAAGACTGGTCAGAAATTGCAGAGGGATTTAAAAAAAAAGCAGGGTAGACCTCGATCGCATCCTGCAAGGACTTTCGTCTTATTTGCAACGCTTCAAATTGCAAATAAAACTGGATGTTATCAGTGAAGGCATTAAGGGGGTCGTCTAGTGTGTCAGATCAAAAGAAGAGAAAATTTCCTTGCATGACTTCTTTGAAGAAGAGGAAGGTGTACTCTATGGTTCAGGCATAGCAGATTGATGGTGAGACCATTTTTATTATGAATTATATACAACTTTCAAACGCATTTTTCTCAAAAACTTTTTGATTGATTCTGCTCAAATTTATACAGCATCTTTAGGACATATATAACTATAAGGTGAACTAAAATAATTAAGATTGCTTCGTTAGTTTTCTTTTTATCAGTCATACAGACCCCCCAAAAATACGAAAAATTGCATTTTTTTTCTAAATCGTAAAAAAATTCTTTTTTGGAATTTTAACTTTATTTTAGTTCCATGTAAAGCCTCGAGTCTCACGATTAAAATTGCGTTTGGTTTTTTGATTTCAGATAAGCAGAACGGCCGGAATCATGGCAGCAGTGGAGCACCACTTTTTATATATGTGTTCCTGTTGGGCGGTGTATCTCCGTCTATATTCTGTATAATGACTTCAAAAAATTCACAAAGTTTATTTAAATGTCAATAAAAATGATATACAATTTATAAATTATTTTATTTAAATGGTTTGTCAAAAAAAAAATTCCCCAATAAAGCACTAGCGACCCCGTTAATGTTTTCGTAGGTATAAGATTCACGCAAAATGGACAAATCGGAATTTTGATAGAGTCCGATTCAGGTCACGTTCGGCTTGCCTGGAGTGCCTTGGTAGGGCACTTATAAGGCAGCCTGAAAGTGCCCTGCTAGAAAATGTAACGTTGTGTCACATATGGGTCTGACCTGGTTGACGAGAGGCCCTTATCAGATTGCCTGATAACGCTCTTAGCGGGTTCCACTGCAAAAAAAAATATTTAATTTAAATAGGATCTTTTAAAATCATATAGGCTATTTCCTCGCCTCATGACCTACTACGATATTTGTTTCAGCTATTCTTGTTTAATATTAAATATATTCAAATTGAGTACATAAAGAATCGATTCGAATAAATCTTCATTTGCTTACAATATACACTATAAATCCAAGTATACTATGTGCATAGAATATTTTAAAAATCCAAAACGAAATGAAAGACTTGATTAAGAGTTCTACTACAATGATTTTTTAACATAATTCGTCATTTCCTGGGGTTCTGAAAAAAAATGTTCTGCCCCTATACTACCAGGGGCTTGTAACATCTTGGACGCAGATATGGCATAAGAGACCGAATGAATTCCTATAATTATTTGTTGTATCACATAAAATATTTCAATATGTTAATATTATTGTGACACTTGGAGAATTTTATCGAATAACGTGCTATAGATTTTGCAAACATATCTACCTGTTTGCAAACATATCAACATAAACCGATATGGATCGAATCAGGATGTCCGTAATAGATGTTACCCATATCACACAACGATCGGGACCTCATCTTCATCAGGCTAACCCTAAGAAATCTTTACACGGGTCCTTTATGGGGTTATGGCAAAAACGTTTCACTTTGGTGCGGTAAAACTGCACCAAGGATATTTTCCATTTCCGACCCCCCGAGTTTCCACAACCACCTACACTTGCTCCCATAGCCACGGCGGCACTTTGTTTAAATAACAATAACTCCATCGTTTATCAATATTTTTCAATGAAAAAAAAACTCGAACCCGACAAGACTATGTACCAATTATTCGTAAAATCCCGACCACGTCATCGCGATACTCTCATCAGAAAAAAATATTGAAAACCGACCCGTTTTTTTGGCCTGAAGCTCACGCAGACCCCCCAACGAAACAGATATTAAAATTGTGCAAATCGTTGCAACATTTTTGCTCCGGTGCTTGCGAATTCGTAAAAATGACAGGAAACGAGAGCTTGTTCCGAAAACTCTATATTCACCCCCCGACTCCCCACTAACTCGTTCTTCTGTACATACGCGGTACGTAAACTTCTTGAAATAAAAGTCGTTTTTCCCTGGAGGCAAGAGACGCATACTGCACGTGTATAAACGAGATTCTGGAAGGAAAAACGGTTAGGAGAGGAGAACGGTTGGAGGATCGAAGGGTTGGTGGATAACTGTATTTACCCAATCGGAGATTCGTCGTGAATCGAGGAGAGAGAGAGAGAGAGATAGAGAGAAGGAGTTAGACAGTATAGGCGGAGAATAACGACGAGACGAGCGAGTGGAGATCGACGGCGTTTTCGTTCGCTCGCTCGCGGGAGACACGCCAAGCAGAAGGAAAAGTATGGAATATTTAGCGTTCAGTGAGCTATAAAAGCAATTATATGAGAGCCATTGTTTGGCGGGAGTGCGCCTCGCCGATACGGGAGGTGAACGTTGGCTTGGATAGAACGCGAACGACTACACCGCGCGTTGCCCTCTTCCCTGCTCGAGAAAGAGACGGAGGACGAGGAGGAGGCACGGAAGTGCAAAGAGTCGGTAGAATGAGATGCTGGGCGATTGGCTGATTTTGGGCTGGGGCTTGAAACGACAGGGTCGAAAGAGTCAAAGCGCTCCTCAAACCCTATCGAGTATCAAGAAGTATCGGTGTAGCAATAAATACGCTTGTACCCCCAGTCAGGGGCATTGTCCTACCGTGGAATAAACTATGAAAAATACGCCAACGAAATGGCACCGTGGAAAGTTTGTCGTAGACAATTGTGGACGTATCGGAAGCTGACAGACATGCTGTCACGGTGATGAACATTTGATGAGCGCTTACTTCGGGTTTTCTAATCCTATATACTTAAATAGTTGTGGTTGTCTGAAAGTGTACTCTAAACTTTAAACGCGTTTTTCTCGAAACTAATTTTTTCAACATGGTTGACATAGAACCTCAAATTCTATTTAACCGATTGACTTTAAATTTAGTATGGACCTTCAGTATACATCGCTCTATCGTCCCCACCTTGGGCATTGCGAAATTATAACTATTACTACTTTAAAAAATTTACTTTCAAAAACGTGGTTTCACTTTTTTTAGACAGCCGCTATTAACTTTTTTTCTCTTCTAATTCGTACCTGTCATAATGGCACTCTTATCGGTCAAACAAATTTATTTGAATTTACTTTCAGATGAATGGAAGCTTTGTAATGATGCCAATCACCTTAACCCTTTTGTTTCACGGCCATGCTTAGAGGCCCATAACTTTTTCACCTTTCTTTTTTTTGCACAAACATTTTCTTGTAAGTTCTTGAAACGTCAATAAAGAGACTAAAAAAAGAGATAGTGAAAAATGTCTTTTTGTTCTTATTAAGCCTGAATCTTCGGAAGCAGATTCTCCATAATCTGACGAGGAATTAAAAAAAAAAATTACAACATTTTTTACAATCTTTAAAAACCCTAAACGAAATCACAATCGATTCGCTTCTCCGCACCCATCCGATAGCCGTTCTTCGACCTCCGATTGCTCTCGGACTTCATCGCACCACGAGCCCCTTCTCTCGGCCAAACCTACCCTCTTTTCCAATTATTCTTTTCGCGAGAGCGAAAGCGTCGCCTTGTCATAAATCGCGATTCGGCACACCCGACTTTTGGACCGCCCCGAAAACCCTCGCTACGTTGGATAATTATTATTTAATACGTAATTAGGAATAACAAATTGGGCGTTCTGGCAGCGTCGGGGTTACGGAGAGGAGCGGAGACATCGGTGAGCGAAGTAACGAAGTTAAAAAGCGAGAGAGAGAGAGAGAGAGAGAGAGAGAGAGAGAGAGAGAGAGAGAGAGAGAGAGAGAGAGAGAGAGAGATGGATTTGTGTAAAAATCGAGAAAAAAGGGACAAAACTACCGGCTGGAGGGAGGCAGGGTGCAGGGCTTGAGGCGTACAAGAGGAGGCGCAAAGGACGAGTGACAAGGGGGTGGATGAAGTTGCGCTGGTTCCCGACAATCTTAAGGAGGCTTCCTCGGAGTTGAAGTTGGACGATATGGTAACGAGGCAACTGTGAGTCCAAGCAGTTGCTGTGCGACTCTAATATAAATGTCCCAGCCGCGCCCGGCAAGTGCGGAACCGAGACATTCGCTAATTAAAAAACTTGAAAAATTAAAACACATTTTTCTCGTTCTTTGCCAGCGAGTGTTCTATCCCTTCGGTCCCTTTTCTCTTCGTAAAATCCCCCCCCCCCCATCACCCGTTTTCTCCGCACTGATGCTTGGCCGTTCCATTCTCCAGGACGTTTTGCCTCGTTCCTTAATTTCTGGTATCTGATCGGCCATCTGTTTCAAGCCATCCAGAGAGCAACCTCTGTCCCGTGTGTTTTCCTTCGACGTCCCGCACCTTCGTCCCGGTCCACTTGCACCCTCTGCTTCCTGCCACTTATTTTCCTTTTTCTCCTTGTAAGCTGAACTCGCTACAGGGTGGACGGGGAGAGGGGGAGCGGGGGGGGGGGGGTGAGAAAGCGCCACGTGTTTCGACTCGACGGGCCGCATCCCTCGAATTTGCCCCGACTCAAAATTCATCCCCCGTCTTTTTCACCTGCAGCTGCTTTGGTACATCACTTCATCGATATGCCCGCGTGTTTCGTTCGATACTGCCGGGATATAAATTAGCATCGATACGTGCCTCGGTATCACTCTGCAGATACCATCCTTCCGGATGTGTCACTTAAATCATCCTAATCCCGAAAGTGCAAGATTCATATACGTTGCTGCGCAACGTGTGAAACGATACTTGGTGTCCCCGGGGGACTACCGAGAGAGCGCCGTAGATCACTCGAAGACTGCGCCTCGGGCGTACACATTCATCTCTCGATATTTGAACCTTCGCACGGTGTATCTTGACGAACGTCTGATGCAGGCTTGGGAAATAAAAGGAATGCGATAGGAAAAGCTCCCCGTACGGGAAATTACGAGGGCAAGCCCTAATTTCGAACCTTTGAGGGTTGAAGCGTGGGTTCAAAACCCTAGGCCCTGATAGCACCCTAAGCCTAGTTACGTCCCGAATTCAAAACAGGCCATGATCATTCGAAAATTGAATATTTATGTGTATCCCACTCAGCCAGTTTGAATTTTTGTTATATAGACGTCAAACTATGTTTCGATAACTTCGAAATCAATGAGTTAGCCGATTTTTCAAAATTTAGACACTCTGGTTGATTAATGTAGTGACAAGGCTAACTTGAGGAACCTTTAACCTTATGGGGTGAAGCGTGGCGCCGTAATAGGTCTTTAAATAGGCGTAACTACGTCCCCAATTCAAAACAGCTCATGAAAAAACGATAATCAAAAATTGTATTCTGCTCAGCTACTTTGAATTTTCGTAATACAAACGTCAAATTAAGAGTCGGTAACTTTGGAAGCAACGAATTCCACGATTTTCCACAATTGTGAAACTCTAGTTGATCAATGTGGTGATAAGCCTAACTTATAGTACCTTCAACCTTATAGCCCCCATGGAAATTTATATACGCAAAAATATACTGCATGTTTATTTTATTAATAATTGTAATATATGTGAAATGTATGGCATATATTGAAAATATATGTTGCATATATGTGCCAAATTCTAATTTTCGTAACGTTATTATACCCGAGCAGAAATCTAATCAGGCTGCCTGAGGATCCATCAGGCCCGGATCAGGGATCAATAAGGAGCCCTGATCAGGCATGCCTGACTTGAGCCAGACAGGGGCCTGAGCAGGGATCAATAAGGCGCCCTGACCAGGCACGCCTGATTTGCGCCAGATAGGGGCCTAAGCAGGGATCAATAAGGCGCCCTGATAAGGCACGCCTGATTTGCGCCGGATAGGAGCCTGATCAGGCATTACTAAGGCGCCCTGATCAGGCACGCCTGATTTGCGCCGGATAGGAGCCTTATCAGGCATCAATAAGGCGCCCTGATCAGGCACGCATGATTTGCGCCGGATAGGAGCCTTATCAGGCATCGATAAGGCACCCTAGTCAGGCACGCCTGATTTCCGCCTGATTTGCGCCTTATCTCGCATGAAGCTCGTCACTCCGTAACCTCTCCTCTCTAGGACTAGACAGCGCCTCTGTCGGCGAAGCCTCACGAAATATTTTGACAGCTGCACATGCAGGCACGCGAAATATATGAAAACAATGGTTATCAACCGAAAGTGCGTGTCGTCAAAATTTGTTTCAAAATCTTTTTTATCATAAATAAATATTTATGTTAATTTTTTGTATTATTGTTATATGGAATCAAAACTTTTGTATATAATACGGGCAACCAGTCCCGTATTATATACGTAGAAGAAAGCGCAACAGCCACGCCGTAGCTACATCGACACATCTCTTTCGGTTCATTAATTTCTCCCGAAGAAAGGCAAGCCCTTCAATAAAGTGCAGTGCATACAAAATCTCAGGTAAAGTATATTTGCGATTATACTGTGGATTATCTACACATGAACAGTGGTAATATATAAAATACGACTTGATGGGCGAAGACTATGCGGCGTAGCTTAACCTCACTTTGTCACTGTCGCATCATTTGTATATATATAGTGTGATATATTTCGTATCAAGAAAAAATGTTCAACAGTACAAACATACGTATATGTACATAAATGTACTCATACATGCGTGCAAGGACCAGATGACGAGAAATAATTGCGCAAATTGCATTTTGTACCGTCGAACATTTTTTTCACAATAATATACATACAACACTATATATATACAAATGATGCGAGGACGACGAAAAGAGATTGAGCTACGCCACTACGAGGTACACCATTTATAAATAAGTATTAATTATTTAATTATCTCAAGAGGATATATCAGTCGGAGCCTATATCGCTCACTTTTCCCTGGTCGAATATATCTATACTTATGATAAATATAGATATACCCGACAGGGGAGCGATGGCGCTCCCTAGGTCCGACTGATATATGCTCTTAATGTGAAGATGTGATTTTTCTATGTATATTTACTAATTTTTCTATGTATTCAAAATATTTCAGATGCAATCTTGACAAAGTATGATGGTACTCCCCACGCAGGTTCTATCAAAGAGAAACAAATTTCGGATGGGCTAGCGGCGGTCATAAACAGTGCGAAAGATTAGAACGGTCATCGCCAAAACCGGAACAAAAACTAAACGATCAAGTCAAATAAAATAAAAACTTAGACTTTAAAAAAATGTTTTCATATTTTTAATAACGTTAGTAAACTTGATAACGTGTAACTGCAATAATAATTTAATAAATGTTGATCTATTGTTATACAAAAAATTAATCAAATGATTGAGCCAGATGACACGCATGTCTCAGGCTGGATGAGGCACCTGATCCGAGCCAGATATATTGCCTAATCCGAGCCTGGTAAGGTGCCTGATCCGGGCCAGATATAGTGCCTGATCCGAGCCGGATACGGAGCCTGACCCGGGTCTGATAAGATGCCTGATCCGGGCCAGATAAGTTGCTTGATCCGGGCCTGATCAGAGCCTGATAAGGTGCCTGATCCGGACCTGAATATGCAAAAGCGTTACATTCCTGATCAGGGCCGGACTAAATTTGCCTGACCCGGCCCGGATTTGCTATTGTGGCAGCCTCATCCGGTCCGGATTTCACCCTGAACAAATTTCTGCTCGGGTATATGAGATGTAAATGCGTGGTATTACTGTATATCAATGTATCATATATCAATGATATATGTAGCATTTACCCTGCATATATACCACATATATTTAGCATATATGTTGCATACACACTGCATACACAAGGGGGGACCCATAAGTTCCGGGAATTACGCTGCGGTGTGGAGGGAGAGTGGGGGAACCTATTCTTTGACCACATGTCCGTTAGTGTCACGCCACCTGCGTCAGTGTGCAAAGTTGTGTCGCTGTGACTGCATCGGTTCGGCTGTAAGATTTTTTTTAGTAGAAGAACTGTTTACATTTCGGCGAAAACGTAATGGCAGATTGTCGAGAACAACGCGCGGCTGTGAAATTTTGTTTCCTGTTGGGGAAATCGGCCCCGTGTAATGCTTAAGATTGCTTATGGGGATGCTGCCTTAAGTAAAACCAGAGTTTACGATTGGTTTTCACGTTTTAAAAATGGAAAAATGTCTATTGAAGACCAACCTCGTTCAGGACGCCCCTCAACGTCAAGAACTGATGAAAACGTCGACGAATTCAATGCCCTCGTTCGTGAAGACCGTCGCCGAACCATTGATCAACTCTGTGAGATGTCGGGAATGTCATGAAGTTCAATTCAGAGAATTTTATCCGAAGATTTGCACATGAGAAGGGCATCATGACAACACGCCGGCCCACACCGCCCTTTCCGTGAAGCAATTATTGACCAAAAACGCCATGACACCGATTGTCCACCCCCCATACTCACCGGATCTAGCCCCCTGTGACTTCTTTTTGTTCCCCAGACTCAAAAGGAATATGAAAGGAAAGCGTTTTGCCACTGTGGAGGAGGTGAAACAAAAATCGCTGGAAGGCTTAAAGGACATCCCGATGAGTGAATTTAAAGACTGTTTTGAACAATGGAAGAATCGTTTGGAGAAGTGCGTTGTGGGCAATGGCGAATACTTTGAAGGTGATCAAAATTTGGTGTAAAAATATTGAGAAATAAAGAAGTTATGACGAAATTCCCGTTTTTTTTTGGGTCCCCCCACGTATACTGCATAAATGGTACATATATGCCACATATACAGATATGCTACGCATATCTGTATATAGTGTTTATATGTAATAGTGTACTTTAACTGTAAGTTAAGTTTTTTTAAGTTTAAGTTCTAAGTTTTATTAACATTAACTGTAATAGTGTTTATACACAGCATATATTTCTTGTCAGGAATATGTATCAAAACTATATGCATCATATATGATGCATAAATGACACATATATGAGTCATATATGACGCATATATTTTTGATATATTTTTCTGACAAAAAAATAGATTGAAAATATATCGAAAATAAATGGGTCATATATGCGTCATATATGTGGTGCATATATACTGAATATATACGTATTATTCTATTTTTCGTCACTATATATGCGACCGATATATATATATATATATATATATATATATATATATGTGTGTGTGTGTGTGTGTGTGTGTGTGTGTGTGTGTGTGTGTGTGTGTGTGTGTGTAGCATATATTTTCTGCATATACTTTACATACACAAATTTCCATGGGGGAGGTTGAAGCGTGGCGCCCTGATAGGACTCTAACTAGCCCTAATTACGTCTCAAATTCAAAGTAGCTCATAGAAACTCGGAAATCAAATGGTACATGTATTCTACTCAGCCATTTTGAGTTTTCGTAATGTAAACGTTAAATTAAGATTCCATAAGTTTGGACGCAATAAATTCAACGATTTTGCAAAATTGGGAAACTCTAGTTGAATAATATAATAAACAGGGCCAACTTATGGAACCTTCCACCTTACAGATAAAAGCGTGACGCCCTAATAGGACTCTAACTAGGCCCAAACAAACCCAAATTCAAAATAGCTCATGAAAACTCGGACCTCAAATATTTATTTATATTCTACTCGGCCATTTTTTATTTTCATAAGGCAAATGTCGAACGAAGATTCGATAACTTTGAAAGCAAATAATTTCACGATTTTCAAAAATTGTGAAATTGTAGTTGAACAATGGAGGCGCGAGGCTAACCGTTGGAACCTTCGAGGGCCCAAGGTGAAAAGTTGAACCGCGCTTTGAGGAACATTACGAGAGTTCCCAAAAAGGGCCCTGAATAAATTGGGAAAAATGAAAATGGGCCCGAGCAAAGCTCTGACTCTGGTTCCACAGTGTTTCCATCTAGAATCCCCTAGAGAAAGTCTCCGGAACGAAGATATAAGATCTGCAGGTCTAAAGGTTCTTCCATTCCAAATTACCTACTCGAGTCTACTGTTGAAATAACGTACGTAAGGGCATCAAATGCCACGGTATTTACGCGATATATGCCAGTGTACAATTTTTTTGAAAATCGTTTCATTTTTGCATTTTCTAAAAATATGGACTTCCATTGACATGTTGCTAAACTTTTGTTGCAAAATTCGAATCATTCCAGTAGTTATAGCCTTTCTTAGAAAAAGGGATTCTACCAACTGCGTGGGACCTGGCGCGGACGGTGTACTTTTTCTCGCAACGTCATTTTTCAAAACCGTGGGAAATTTTAAACGAAAAGTTTTTAAGCTATCTGTCTCAAATGTTGTCACATTCTTCAAGTGTCTTGTTGACATTCTTAACGTTGCACGGAAGCGTTTTTTTTTTTGTTATTTCACTTTTTTTAATTGAAAAACTGTCAAAAAAAGCCCCAATTGGACACTTGATTTTGAGATGGCCACCAGTTTGTTAATTTTCATCGAAAAAATCCTCCGTACGTCTCTACAGTTTTTCATACTGATAAATATCTTTTTTTTTTCATTAAAACAATTTTTGGAGGAGTAGGCTCCACCGTCAGGCCCTATTTTTTTACTCATCATTTTCCAGTGGCCAAGACGATTACATGAAAAATAAAACTAAAACATTTAAAAATATTTTTATGTACAACAAAGTAATTTGAATAAACCAAAAAAAAATCGGACTGATTAACAAATTCTATTTTTTTTAAATCATGTAAATCAGCAAGGGTTCATACTGGAATGGTCCCTTAAGGCCGGAGCGTGAATTAGAAGGTCTAAAAACTAGTTTTTTTGTTTAATTGCTTAAATCGATAGATAAACTATCCAAGAATATATTTACAAAGTCACAGAGACTAATTGTAAATATTTTCGAACATACAAGGCCGAAAGAAGCGATTGATATTTGATATTGACATTTTTTCCTATTGAAAACTTTAAAGCGCGTTTTCTCGCGTGATAGGAAAACAACTAAACGACCTATTGAATCAAACCAAAGTTTATTTTCTTCAGTATAAAAATCTCTTCTAAGCGAATGAAAAAACTGGTTGAAAAAATATTTTCAAATAATTTTCACAGCACGTTGAAGTGTTTTTTGAAACACATTTTTTCCAAACCTGAGAAAATTTATAATTTCACTGAATAGGCTTTCACGGAATAGGCTGATAAATCTGCAGTCATTTATTGTTTCATGTTGAACATTTTTTTATACATTTCAAATATACATGAAAAGATACCCCAATGTTTGCTAGGCCCACTTGTTATTTTCCCTTCAAAAAAAATTTCCAAAATACGCGTTTTTTCGACCTTCTAATTCAGGCTCCGGCCTTAATCGATTCTTTTGTGTCGCCAGATCCGAGTCAAGTGTGTATCGCGATAACGCAACGGCGTAGATATCCGAATGTCGCGACGGAACCCATAGTGCTTCGAGTGAGGTTGGATGAAGATGAAGGGATGAGGTTCGCGCGGATGAGTTGAGCTAATGTGCACCGACGATATTCAGGGACGCTTCTCCGGCTATCGTTATCAACGATTCAATAGCATTCAACTTATTTATGTCCCTTTAAACGTGCGGGGCTAATTAGATGAGGACGTAAAGATTTTGGTCGTGGCTTCCATGGGTGGGGGGACCCTTCAAATGAATTTCTCCGGGTGTGTACCATCACCGTTTGGGTTCCCCTGCCCTGGGGTTGGTTCGTTCGGAAGGGCTGGGAAGCGCGGCGGATGAGAAGGTGGTTGCATTCGGTGGAGAACCGGAGTAGATTTTACGCGGTAACCTCGAGACCTTGGAAGACGCGAGACAATGGCCAAAGAATATAGCCTCGAAGCTTTTGCTCCGGTGGGTGAATGGGCCTCGAGACACTGAACCTTGTAATGCGAAAGACTCTTGCCCATTGTTGGGACCGGGCAGTTAAGTGCTCCCGGGCTCTTCGTCTCGAAAACGAAGTAGGCTCTTCAACGCCAGACCTACCACCACCGCGGATACATCAGCCTCAAATTCGCCCAACCCAAACCTACGTCGTCATATCTTCTGCCCTTATTTCGGATCTAGCCTAATTTTGCATATTTTCTGGCTTTGCCTTTTTGATTGAGAGCCGTGAAAGCAATCGCGCTGCAGGAAAGGAAAGACAATGTCGATTCGTTTCGCAGTCATTCTACTGAATTCCTGAATTTACAGCGTCGAATGTTATCTAAGACCAGTCGTTTTTTTGTCTCGAGCTGAATTAAATAATATGTGCGCATTTTTACTATTGGATCTACGCATTTGATTATTGTTGATTATTAATGGACAAAACGTCTCATCTGTGCGTACCCTAATGATAAGCTAAATACAAAGGACAGTGCAATAAATACACGTGTATTACAATAATTACAATTTGCAAAGTTGCTTTGTACGCCCTTTGGTGCTTTTACGAAATCATCCCATTTTTCCAGATTCGTCACATCACTAGTTTTAGTTCACTAGAAATCGACATCACTATCTATAGTTTACTAGAATATGACTTTACTATTTCCAGAAATTTATTATTTATTATTTTTAGTTTACTAGAAGTTCACTTCACTATTTCTAGTTCAATAGAAATCGATATCACTATTCATACCTTGCTAGAAATTGACCTTGTTATGTCTCGTTTACTAAAAATTGACTTAACTCCACTTTACTGGAGAATTTCCAGTTTACTAGAAACTAACTTCAGTATTTATAGTTTACCAAAAAAATCACATCACTATTTTAACATCACTAGATCACTAGAGATTCCCTTTACTACTTCTACTTTAGAAATTGACTTGACTATTTCTAGTATACTAGAAATTCACTTCACTATTTATAGGTTACTGGAAATTCGCTTCACTGCTTCTAGTTTACTAGAAATTGCCTTGACTATTGCTAGCTTACTAGAAATTGACTTCACTATTTTTAGTTCACTAGATATTGACTTAACTATTGCTGGTTTACTAGAAATTCACTCAACTATTTCTAGTTTACTAGAAATCCGCATCACTATTTCGGGTTTACTAGAAATCCGCATCAGTATTTCTATTTTACTAGAAACACACATCACTATTTCTAGTTTACTAGAAATCCACATCGCTATTTCTAGTTTACTAGAAATTCACATAACTATTTATGGGTTACTAGAAATCCACATCACTATTTCTAGTTTACTAAAAATCCACATTACTATTTCTAGTTTACTAGAAATCCACATCACTATTTTTAAATTACTAGAAATTCGTTTCACTATTTCTAGTTTACTAGAAATTCACTAAACTATTTCTAGTTTACTAGAAATCCACATCACTATTTCTAGTTTACTAGAAATACACATAACTATTTCGAGGTTACTAGAAATCCACATAACTATTTCTAGTTTACTAGAAATCCACATCACTATTTCTAGTTTACTAAAAATACACATAACTATTTCTAGGTTACTAGAAATTCACACAACTATTTCTAGTTTACTAGAAATCCACATCACTATTTTTAGGTTACTAGAAATTCGCTTCAGTATATCTAGTTTACTAGAAATTCACTTCACTATTTATAGGGTACTAGAAATTCGCTTCACTATTTATAGTTTACTAGAAATTGCCTTGACTATTGCTAGTATAGTAGAAATTGACTTCACTATTTTTAGTTTACTAGATATTTACTTAACTATTGCTGGTTTACTAGAAATTCACTCAACTATTTTTAGTTTAGTAGAAATTCACATTACTACTTCTACTTTACTAATTCCTACACTTTACTAGAAATTCACATAGCTATTCCTAGTTTGTAAGAAATTCACTTATCTATTCCTAGTTGGCTAGAAATTCAGTCCACTATTTCTAGTTCACACTATTTCCACTTCCCAATTTTATCCCTTTTCTCCAGACTTGTCACTTCGCCATTTTTAGTTCCTGAGAGGCCCCTAAAGCGTTGCTCACATCGAGTCTTTCCCAATACGCCACTGTATCGCATTTGCACGAGGGCAAACTATGGAAAACGTTTGCCGATACAGACAGCTATACTACTCTGATTGTGAGTATCGGTTATTTTCCGAACGAAAGCTCTTCAAAAATGCCTCACGCTCAGTAGTGGAATCCTAGGTCAGGGCGCGGCTCAGCGGTCACCCATCCAAGTATTGGCCTAGGCGAATGCTGCTTAACGCCGAAGTCGCACACCAACCGCACGTTTATCACAGTCGATTTTGTAAAACGCCATTCCATTTATATATATATATATATATATATATATATATATATATATATATATATATATATATATAAAATGGAAGGAGAATCGAGCAAAGTGCGAATGCGAGAAAAGTTTAGCCAGACGCGGACGTGCAGTGGTCGGGACAAAAAGAGCCGCGTCCCTGACCGAGACACGATTCTCGTGGCGAATGATGGATCGTCGTGCGAATCTTTTCAACGGGTTCCCTCGACCGGAAGGAAGAGAAGAAAAAAAAGAAGGAAGAATTAAAGATCCTTGGCTATTCCCTTTTGCCTTGCCATCCTTGCTGCAACGCTAAATGTATAATACCTACATATATCATCGTCATCTCTCTCCTATCACGGATATTCCATCTTGGAAGAGAAAAAATACAAAATTTCTAATTATATGGCCAAGAAAATGAGACGCAATAAACTCTCTCCATCGTTCTTTACGAAAAGCGACAAATCTCCCTGATCTTCGAGTTCTGTATCCATTTCGAAAAAATGCCGTTTGGCCGAATTATTGAAACACAATATTCAGGGCCATTTTCATGATAATCTTATTGAAAAAAAAAAATTATTCATTATTCTTCGTTTATCAATTCATAATTTCTCGTTATCTACCTTCGGCGTGCCTGACACCGTTTCTTGATCTCTTTTCAACGACGATTTTTGTTTTCCTTTCGGAGAATTTGGAACGTGTTTTTGCTGTTTAATGAACCGTTCGTGTATACCTCAAATAAATAAATGCCCGACGAACACACATGTGTACGAGAAAAGGTGTTTCACAAGACTTCGGGGACAGTCCTCACAGTAGTCTGTGAGGACCTAGGATAAATGTATGCATATATAAAGCGTGTTTCAAAATGACCTGACATTTTTATTTATCAATAAAACGTATTATTTATTTTAAAAGTATGAATGCTTTTATTTTAATATAAAGTACAAACATGGAGGTTATGTGTGGAACACAATATTGCAAAATTGATTTTTCGAAATTGCTTAAGTCGATAGATAAACTATCCAAGAATATATTTAAAAAGTTACAGCGGCTAATTGTAAATATTTTCGAAGATACATGGCCAAAAGCAGAGAACGATTTATATTTGATATTTCCTCCTATTGAAAACAATGAAGCGCGTTTTCTCTAGTTTTCATTTTCACGATTTTTACAAATTGGCGGGCGTGATAGCAAAAAAACTAAACAACCTATTGAATCAAACCAAAGTTTATTTTCTTCAGTATGAAAATCTCTTCTGAATGAATTAAGGGGTCATGTACAGTTGAAATTTTCGAGAAATCGATGTTTAAACATTTTTTTTCGCAATGTACATATATTTAAGTACACACACAGAATTTTTTTTGTGAATTCGGCGAACATTTTCGAAGTTACACGCACGTTTGTAGTGACGTGTCAGAGCGTTGGACAGTGCTTTTGAAACTTTGAACGCGTTTTTCACAAAACTGCATTTTTTAAAGACGGTGAGCAAGATTTCTTGGAGACGGCTGAACCGATCAATCACAAAATTTAACACAATATTTTCAAGTATATTTTCTTAGTAATTAATCAAAGGTTTTTTTCTCACTGATTAATATTTTCCGTTTTATAAAAAATTTAAGGCCTAAATTTTTGTCAAATATTGATTTTTTCTAGAAGCTGCCATTTTGCGAAAAAAATATTATTTTGCTTATTCCTTCGATCAATTACAAGATAAACCATTATATGAACGACATATTTTTGGTTTTTTTTAAATTTTAGATGATCCGGTCCAGAGATATCGTGCGTACCACCGCAAGATGCCTTTTCTAGAGGTACTCCCGGAGATATGCTATAGCAGCTTTCAAAATAATTATTTTTACAAATAAAAATGTTAAAATACAGTTAAAAGTTACCATGATGCGTGTACAAATTTTTACGTTAATAGATTCAAAGGTCTTCGCAAGAAATTTTTTTGAAAAATCGATCTTTTTGGGCCTCCTGACGGTATATGACCCCTTAAAAGAGTCGTTGAAAAAAGTATTTTTAAATCATTTTTATATTCCGTTGAAGTGTTTTTCAAACATATTTTTCTTTTCAGACGTGAGAAAAGTTATAATTTCACAATTTTTTCAGCGTTTTCTTAATTTACCCAGAAGAAAGATATATGACAATTTAAAATTTTATTGTTTTTTTTTGTTTCCGTCAAGAATTACGAGCTGCATCTTTCCCGCCGATTGGGAACCGCGGTGGCAAGACGCACATGGAATAGGCTGATCAATCTGCAGTCATTTATTGTTTCACGTTGAAACATTTATTCAATACATTTCAAATATACATGAAACGATACCTCAATGTTTACTGGGCTCACTTGTTCTTTTCCCTTTTAAAAAAATCGCGAAAAAACACTTTTTGGACCTTCTAATTCAGGCTCCCACCTTAATTAAAATTAGTCCGCAATTATGCCAGAATGTTATTGAAAATTTCGTCAAAGGAGTGTACGTTTGCAAACCGGAACGAGGCGGCCATTTATCGGATATTTTTTTCCACACATAACCTCCAAGTGTGTACCTTATATTTACATAAAAATATTCGTGCTTTTCAAATAAATAATACGTTTTTATTCATAAATTTAAATGCCACCTTATTTCGAGACACTCTTTACCTACGGGTCAATTCAGGCACCATCCTATTCCCAATATTAGCGATTCGGTGGATGAAAAGTTTAAGGGGAGGGTAGGGGTTTGCATTTTTGAAAAATCGACTTTTTTTCGTCTTTTCTTATAGTTAAACATTTCAAGAATATAATCCCAAAATTTCAAGTCAATCAGAGCAAAACCCCCGAAGTTATTGACTATTTAATCCCGCTCCTCTAACACTGTAGCTTCGATTTCTCTAAACTTCAAACGCGTTTTTCTCGAAACCACTTTTTCAAAGTCCGTGTTCGCTGCCATTTGAAAACTACATGACCGATTTATTTCAAACTTGGTACACAATTTCTACATATAAAATACCTCCCCCCAACGGTTAGTTTGAGATTTTTTTTACATTGAGTGCGTTTTCCACCCCCAAAATGGCGGAATTTTTCGTGAAAAAATAGCACTTTTCACTTTACATGACCACCAAAAATTTAGAAATGAAAAAAAAAAAATTATCAAAGACCATTGGGGGGAGGATTTGATGATACTTTGACGAAATTTTAATGGTACTTGATTCCAGATAATTTCCAGCTGCGATACAGTGAACACCGCAAATCGTGTTTTTCCAAAGGCGTTCTTGGAAAAGCTTTGTCACCGGCTTGTTTGTGGATATTTTCGCGTACAAATTTCACGGAATGTTCTTGAAATGACACTTAACAAAGTACAAAAGGTTTCAATAAATTTACTCTATCCATATAGATGAAAAAAATTCGCAAACAAGTGTTTTTTTCACGCTGAAGCCCCTACCCTCCCCTTAAGCCACCGTCCTCAAAACAGCCAGATGTTTCGATAGTCAACATTACGTTGACGTACGAGTCCAAAGCTCTTTTTTCCCCATATACTCGTGTCGTGTGTAATATCATACATATACATTTATTTGTGAGAATACTTTCAACTCTGGAGTAAACACTTCTTCGGATAATACGAGAAACTCGATGCCTTTCTTTGTCGCCTGGTGTAATTTGTTCCGCTATTCCCCCCCCCCCCTCTCCCCCTCTCGCCCTCTCTACGCTCTCGTAACAACTCTGTAATCTCGCGGGTATACGTTATAAGACAAGATAAACAAAACACTTGTAGCTGAACACGAGGCGCGCGGGAAAATTCAAGACAACATTTCTTTTTTTTACGCGCCTGCACGAAGGCGCTCGGCACACGTGTAACTTCGTGCGTTAAATAAAGACGTCCTCGGCATTGCTCGTGATGTTCTAATCGGTCGCGAGGCTCGTATTAAAAGGAGAGAGAAAAAAAGACACACATGCGAACACACGATTCTCGGTAGTGTACAAACGCCGTGAGAGACTTGGGACTTGGTCTTGTCGAGGCTGCTGTACGGATATTGTGTTTCGTTCCTCGACTCTGAACGGAGATGAAGATTGCGTTACCTGAGCGCCACACGTTCGTTAACCCTCCGTGAGTCACGTCACAAATAGCGATTAGCAATGACACTTTCCCGGAATTGCTCTTTGGATGGATTTTTTTTTCACGAAATACGTGAAAGGGTAGCAGAGAAACGAGCCCTTTTTTATCGACAATTTTTCTCTTTTTTTTCTTCAATTTTCCGATTAGCTTTGATGGTGCTGCGCGAGGAAAAAAGTGCTTTGAAGAAACTCGTACGTTTTTCCGAGGTAATGCCCAACGTGATGGAGAAATGGCGAAATATTGGGGTGTCCCTTATTTGGGCGGTGCTTAAGGGGTGTGACAACTGTCGACATTCGATTTCTTTTCCCTTTTTCGACAGTTTATACTTTCGAAAATATCCTGCAAAAATTTCAAGGCCGTATCTCTAATCATTTTATCTTGCAAAAATCGATAGTTAAATCTTTAAACGCGTTTTTCTCGAAATGAGATTTTTCAAATTTGCTGACATTGTAACTGAAAGAGCAATTATCCAATTGACTTGAAATTTGAACTGAGTACTCTTGAATATATTTACTCTACAATGACGTAGGATATTTTTGATTGGATGAAAATTGACGATTTGGCATTGAAAAAAGCGACCATTTTATAGGCAAGAAAACAGATTTTTTTCATAACTACGGCATTTTGTTAGATTTTGATATTTTTCGAAAATCCTACGTCATTGTATAGGAAATACCTTCCAGTTCAACGACATTTTTTCCTTTTTCGGTTTCAGCTACTCAGTCGGCCGGAATCATGTCAGCAGTGGAGGAACTTTTTTTTTGCGCCTCCGAGAGCAGCGCATAAGTCGCTTGGATGTCAATATTTTCTATGAAAAAATTATATAATATAGGTCAAATATAGCCAAATATATTCTTAATTTTCCGAAACATTTAATTGAGTACTTTTCTTGAAAAAGATTCCCGAAAACCATCCAAATTTTCGGCGTTCATAATATAGCCCTTTAACCCTTCGCGGTCACACGGTCTGGCTGTAACACGCCAGGTCGCCATTGCGACACTGGGGGTCGCAATGACCCCAACCATGTTTCAAACGAGTGCCGCGTTGAACGTATCGTTCCGAATGACTTATAAAAATTCAGGATATTAGTTTGGATATTCTGGAATGTGACGTTCTCGGTATTATATTTTTATCGAATTATAAAATAGCGGGAAAAAATCAGCAAAGCGCCAATGTGTAAAAAAGCTCTTTTTACTAAAAAAAAAAAACATCACAACTCTTGGAATTTTCAATTTTTTTCCATACAATTTTAGGGTGGCATTCTTGAGATATGATAGTTTAAGGAAAAAAATAGCTCCACGTCCGAGCCTAGTCTGTACTTGCAAAGGGCACTTGCAAAGTACTTATACAGGGCCCAAAGTAGCTAGAAGGCAGGCCAGTCGTCTTGGCCGCCACCAACTCAAAATAGTAATTTTTGATTAAAATCGCGCTTAGGGGTTATTTCGACCCCGGGTGACCGTGGTAAGCCGTTAAATCTAAGTAGAAATGAGCTTTGGTTTTTTTTTGTTGGCTTGAACGATGTATAAACAAGACAAGAATTATGAACAACAGGAATTGGAGGTGAAAAAATGTTCAAAAAATTCGAATTCATTTTCAGCAGCTCCTTCGAACGCTCCGAAACGCACGAAACATCTTAGACGATGAAAGTAGCAATTTGGAGTCGTTTGGTCCAGTCGTTTTATTAAAAATATACAACGACCTAACAACTGAAGACCTACCATCAAAATGTCGCCGTGGATCCACGCAAATGCAAATAAGAGCTTTAATTCTGTCATGTGGACGATTGCTTCTAAATCGGTGTGAAACCTTTTTGGGGGGCCTGCATCTACCTAGGTAAGTCAAAAAATTTCATTTTCCAAAAATATTTTTGTCCGATCGTATCACCTTTTAGCTATATTCCCTGGATATTTTATCAAAATATTCCTAAAATTTCGCACTTCGGCCGGACGACCATACTTGCAGTACCATACTTCAAACCTTAAGGCGGGATATATATTCACAACGATCAAAAAATCGATTTCGTTTTTTCTCTGTAAACGATAGAACTATATATGTCGAATATTTTTCCAAAATTTCAAAGCGAATTTCGAAAAACTTCAAACGTTACAGCCCGTCAACGCTGCATTATCGAAATTGGCGTGCAGGATTACTCAAAAACTATTAAGCCGATTGCGTTGAAACTTGGTAGAAATATTCCTATTGCCATCTACTTGACGAAAATTGTTTTTGAAAAATTGGAAAAAGAATTACTTTTTTAATCCACATTTTACAGGAATGTTGCGTAATATGTTGATTTTTTTGTAAATACGTGCCATTTTCTGAAATTTGTATTTTCTTCATTTTAATTACCGTCACATAGAAAATATACATGTTCTAACTGGAAAAATGTTTGAACTTTTTTGCAAATCAAAGTCTACGGGAAGCTAGACTGCACGCCGATTCGCAACTCTTTAACGATGAATTAATTAAAAAGATTGTTTCGTATACTTAAATATACTATTAAAGTATACCTAAAGCTTGATAATTGTAGAATAATTCTTTCTTAGTTTACAAAATCCCTCAATATTGCTTATTTTCTTCCTGTCTAAATGTATATTCCGCCTTAAATGTGTTTTTCTCGAAACGCTGTTTTCAAAGTCGGTGGACGTGATATCTCGAGAACCACTTGATGGATTGTTTCCAAATTTACAGGAAATACGGCGAGAAACATTTAAACGTCGTTGACGATCTTACTTTTTTCAAAATCGGTCTTGATTTTTTTATAGCTACGGAAAAATAACCGCCTTTTTCATAGATTTTGTGTGCTCAAGTTTTAATTCGTCACCACGTTGTTAAGAAAAATGATTTTGAAAATCGACGATCGTCAACGACTTGTGTGTATTGTTAACTTGAATAACCCGTTTGGTTTTCAGATGTAGGATGGACTTTCTACACTGGAGAATGTCCACCGGTAAACGTCGCAAAAAAATTTCATCATATTCCGGCGGCCATGTATTTTTATGCTTTTCTGTATTTTTTGGTGGCGTTTCTTAGAGGCTCTCAATATATGTCTGCAAACCTTTGTTTGTAAACCTTTGTGTAAAAAAACGTGCGTTTCTTTTTCACCACCCGTTTGACGGAAATTGATTTCCGAATTTGGCAATTTTTTCGAGTTTCCAGGTAGCTCCTTAAACGTGTTTTTTTTTTCGATACCACGTTTCTGCAATCGGGAAAACGCATGACTTGGGCAGTTTCAATTCCATCTACTTGAAATTTCAACTTTAGCCTTTTAGATAGACCGAACAAATACACACGACTTTTCGGATTCATCAACAATTCTCATTATTTCAAACAAATTGGATCCGATTTTTTAGGGAATTTTTTTGTATACGAAATTATATCATTCTGCGAAGGAACCATATTTTTGAATAACCCTGTTTAATTCTCTAGCAAAACTAATATAGATGACGATTTTTTTTTCGTTCCAGCTGCTGACTCATAAAAGGGTAAATATTCGCGTCACTCCCGCTAAAAAGAGGCTGTAATTTTTTTAATGCATTCTTTATGATTATAAAACCTTATATTAAGTTATATTTTAACGGCGCATAATGTTTGGGTTTGTTTGCGCTTGTTTGGGTCTTGAAAATCTTGAAAATCTTGTATCTCGAAAAAAAATTCGAAAGATCGACGAACAAAAATCTTTAAAAAAATACTTATCGACATTGATTTTGTTGATGCGCTACCATAATAATATTAAATATTATGTTTTTTAACTGTAAGCAACCACAAAAAAAATTAGCTCGTTTCTGACGGGAGTGACACTTCCGAATATTTACCGTATTTTTTATAGTATAATTTTTTTATATGTCAACATATGTAGAATAAGCCCTCCACACCCGATTTTGATTGATTTTTAGTATTCTCAACAAAAAAAGATCCCAAAAAAGTCTCATTTTTTGGTGGACGACGTAGATGTAACATCATGATTACTTCATTCTTCCATCCCCAAACAATGATTAAAGTACGTGGAAAACGATGTATGGCAATTATAATGCAGCTCGGGAATATTAAACACTTGCCGACCAAAGATTGAATTTTGAAAATGAAAAAACCATTGGTTTTTTCATATCTTTTTACAATTTTTAATATAATACGACAAAAAAATAAAGTTGCTGCATAATGCCTATTAAAGCTGTAAAATATGATGAAATTTATTATTATATTTATTTATTATTTACCAATGTAATTCTTTTTTTTTGCATATGTTTATAGCCGAGATCGATGTATTTTCTGACATTCGCCCATAATTTCCATAAGGCATGACCTACAGTGGTAGCTCGTGCCTCGCAATATTTTTGGAGCATATCAAACGGGAAGCCATTTCTGCTGTATGCACCTCAATATCGTCATATTAAGGTGGCGGGGAAATTATCAAAACTGGAATTATTCCCAATATCCCGAGGCGGACAATTCTCGCGAGTGTGAATGTCGAAAATCGATGTCACGAATCTCTTTATTTTATTTCTGTACGAGGAGGCGCACAATTATTTTTTCTTCTTTTTTCGATGCAAGGATATATGCGTGCTAGCATTAAAAAAGGAGAAAAAAATATATACTTGTGTCTCCTTGTACAGAGATGAAATGGAGGGATTTCTGGACGTGAGTTGCAGGAATTCTTTACGCGTGGGAGTATATATGGGGCGCTTGTGTAGATTGAGTGGAGTGGTTGAGAATTTTCCACTTGACACTCATTTTTCTGGCTAGCTCACTTCAATTCCTCTTTCTGTATATTATATATATATATGTTTATTAAACGCAGGTATGTCAGGATAGGCAGAGCAACACAAAAAAATTGCTGCTGATAATACGAATGAAAAAAGGAGGACAAGGAAGAAAAAGAAATAAAAAAAGGCGATGATGAAACGCCAACGACTGTTCTCGTTATATTTACCATTATTATCATTCCGAATGATATATTCTCGAAGCAGGTACGAGTGATAACGGCATGTGTGTGTGTGTGTGTGTGTGTGTGTGTGTGTGTGTGTGTGTGTGTGTGTGTGTGTGTGTGTGTGTGTGTGTGTGTGTGTGTGTGTGTGTGTGTGTGTGTGTGTGTGTGTGTGCGCGCGCGCGCGCGCGCGCGCGCGTGTGTGTGTGTGTGTACTGTACGAACTCAAAATTAAAGTACTCTCGCGAAATCGTAGGTGCTGTACGTTTACCAGAGGGGATGAAAATACAGACTGATATTCATACGTATGCATATATATATGTAAGCATCCACATGACTGAAAGATTACTTGGCCCTTGTTCAGTTTATCCTCGTATGATTTTTTATGTTTGTATACGTGGTTTTTTTTAATTATATTTTTCCCCGTCATTTTCGTATCAAGTGTGCACGTTGTAAAAAAAATCTCTCGTATACATATATAACGCGGATTTTTTTTCCTCTTTGATATATAATTTGCTACATATATTTTTAGGGCGTGGAAGAGGAAAAAGATGTCCGCAGATACGCGCATATTTGAACCGTAACTGAACCATCGCTTTTCCGCGTTAAGAAAATACGATGTACCGTTCAAGCAGTATTCCGCGTGAAAACCGAGAGCATTTTTTGGTGCTGGGAATTTTTTAAAAGTCCCTTTCCTCCAATGTGAAACGATCGCATCTTTAGAAAAACTGGGAGGCTCGGCTTGATTTGGAAAACTTCCGGTACTCGAAGTTGGTCCACTCAACTGGGAATACCCCGTGTACGCGTATGTACGAGGCAGTCGGAGAGGGACAAATACACGAAGCAGATTAACTAGGAGGGATTAAAGGGCAAAAAAAAATCACGCCCGTCGAAAAGTGCTCGAGAGGAAGGATCCGCGATAAAACAATGGAGTAAAAGATACGGAGAGTGTATACACTGCTTATTCCGATCGTGCAGGCCTTATCGTACGATTATTGAACCCGTTGAAAAGAAGCGCAAGTCACACATACTCGTTCTCCAATACGCTGGATGCGTCTTTTTCGAATACTTTCAACGCGCCATTCACGAGTTGAGGTGTACGTAACGGGACGCTACCCTGGCGACCCTTATTAACCCTCCTTTTTTATGGTATCGTCGCGTAGCGGGCGTCGAGAGAAGTAACTTTTGTTTGGGTCATTTAAGTCTAGTTTGCGTCCCCCAAACAAACATTGGATTGTTTTGATTTGTTTTGCGTTTGTTCGTTCTGGTTTGTTGTGGATCTGCTTGTTTGGATTTTTTTTGGGTTTGTTTATTTGCGTTTGTTTTGGGTCTGTTTGTTTGGATTTGTTTTGGATTAGCGGGCGTCGAGAGGAGTAACTTTTGTTCGGGTCATTTATGTCTGGAGTCAATAACCTCAGAGTTACAAGGTCAAATGCGCTACCCAAACAAACATCGGATTTGTTTTGGGTTGGTTTTGGGGTCGGGTTGTTTGGGTTTGTCTTGGATCTGTTTGTTTATGTTTGTTGTGGATCTGTTTTGAGTTTCTTTGGTTGTCCCGCGCCCACAACAGTATTCCACGCATCGCCCAGATCAATTTTATTTTCAAAATCCTATTTTCATAGTGTTCCGTTACGTACTCTGACCCATTCACGAAAAAACGGGCCTTTTTATTTCCAACGTTTGGGTCCGTATGTTCTCGCGGACTTTGGCCAACCCGTTCCCTTCACTTTTTGCCCACACTTGTCACCGCACTGTTTCCAGCTCCTTAGAGATCCTTCGGTCACCACAACCACTCTATCCCAATGCACTGCCGCATTGGCACAAGGGCACAATGACGTTTTTTCCGCTCTATCACGTGAAAAAATTGTCGTAGGGACCAATTGGATTCTCATACTTGGCTCCACTTCCTGATAGGGATCCAATGGATCATTGCATTGGATTCCTGTACTAAAACGTCACGCTCGTATATTGGATTCAAATCGGGATTCCCCATTTGAATCCAATGTACGAATCCAATTTGAATCCCAAAGGATTCCCACATTAACGAGCAGAATCCGACACGATTTTTATGGAGACCATTGCATTCTGTACGTTGAATTTTCTAAACGAAATATATGGATGTACAAAATGAGTGGATCTCAAAAAAGTATAAATCGCTCAAGGCGGAATATACATTTACAACGATTAAGAAATAGTTTTCTTTTTAACTCTAGAACTATATATGAAGCATTCCACGCCACTTCAGCCAGAAAAAAAAGTCCACCTATAATTTTGAAAAATCAAGTTATTTTATTGAAAAATATTCACCAGGTGTCGAATTTTTTTTAAATTTCTGACGTTTTTCTCGTTGATTACCATTTTGTAATATTTTTCCATTCAAATGGCTGTATCTTTGGCAGGACTTGACGTATTTACATTCGTAAAAAACGAAAATGTGCGTCTTTTTATACCGTTTCAGAAAAAAATTAATTTAGATTTTATTGAGCAAGTCGAACGTCCGTTTCAGGGCAAAATGTGCAAAAAGGTTTTTTTTTCTCAAGGAAAGAGACTCGTTTTTTTATTTTAAAGAATTTCTCCGACTTGTGAATACGAAAAACAGATTTTTGGTATTTTTTATATTATGGGATTCCTAAGCACCGTGAAGTAACAGCTATTTAATTTTTTTTTATTAATATTCGATTGAAGAGTGTGGAGCACTCGCTGTATGTTTACTAAGTTTTGAAATACATATGACATATATGTCATATGTATTGGAGCCTTGGAGTGATCCACACTCTTCAATCGAATATGAATTAAAAAACTAAAAAATTAAAATAGCTGATAGTTCACGGTTTTTAGGTATCCCATAATATAAAAAATACTCAAATCCGTTTTTCGTATTCACAATTCGGGGAAATTTTTAAAAGTAGAATAACGAGTGTCTTTCCTGGAGAAAACAAATATTTTTGCATATTTTGCCCTGAAACGGACGTTCGACTTGCTCAATAAAATGTAAATTAATTTTTTTTCTGGAAGGCTATAAAGAGACGCACATTTTCATTTTTACGAATGTAAATACGTCAAATCCATTTGAATGGAAAAATGTTAAAAAGTGGTAATCAACGAGAAAAAACGTCAGAATTTTTTTTTAAATTTCGACACTCGGTGAATATTTTTCAATAAAGTAACTCGATTTTTTAAAATTATTTGTGGATTTTTTTTTACTGGCTGAAGTGACATGGGATGCGTCATATGTCGAATATTTTTCCAAAGTTTCAAAGCGAAATTCGTAAGACTACAAATGTTATAGCCCGTCAACGCTGTGCCTCACCGCTCGGATTCGAAGCACACGCAGCAGGTAGAAGCGAGAGCGCAGAGGGGCAGGCAGAGATAGGTAAAAGTAATTAAATTAACAACTAACAATTAGAATTAATCGTGGAATTGTTGGTTTTATTACTTTGTAACAGATTTCTGAAGTAATTAGTTACCTTAAGTATTTTTTTAAATAGCTTGTAAAGCAAGTTATGCAAATAAAATTCGATTACTATTATTATTATAGTTACCTTAAGTACCTAGTGTAATTTATTTCAAATTGTATGTAAACTTTAAACGCTTTTTGAAATCGGTGAGCGGGATTACTCAAAAACTATTAAGACGATTGAGTTGAAACTTGGTAGAAATATTGCAAATTTCTACCTCCCAATTGACGAGAATTGTTTTTGAGAAATCAGCAAAAAAACTACTTTTTAAATGCCATTTTCGCAAAAAATTGGGTGAATTTGGATTTTTTGTAAGTGCGTGCCATTCTCTTAACTTTGCATTTTCATCATTTCAATTACTGTCAAAGAGGAACGTTACATGTTCAAACTGAAGTTTTTCTCGATTTTTTTTGCAAATCAAATCAAAGCAAATCAAACTCAAACAGGAAGCTAGACTGCACGACTCGCAACACTCTGCCACAGCTCCGCCATTTTGATGATAAATGAATGTAAACAAATTCTTTCGTATACTTAAATACACCATTAGAGTATACCTAGAGTTTGATAAATGTAGAATAATTATTCCTCAGTTTAAAAAATCCCTCAAAAGTGCTTAATTTTTTCCCGTCTAAAGTAATATACCGCCTCAAAAAAGTATATCTTAAAAATCGCCTTGAATCACGTCACTGAAAATCCACTGTAATTATCCTTTCTTATTTATCATATTTCACTTTGACGTGATATCACCACCCACGTGCACGCTCACGAAGCGTGCAGGTTACGTCTCAAAACGACGAGTTTTTTTCTCGTGACTTTTCACGTATTTTCTATTCAAACGTGGTAAGAATTGTCAAACGGCGTTCATCGGTGAACAGTGCAGAATTCAATTGTATCCCAATGAGGACTCCCTACGTGAGGTGTCCCAAACAAATCCCCATCTCTATATCGATTACTCAGGTTTGTTAGCTAATTTGATTGTTACATATCCTTTCGTAATCCCGTGCACAATTTTTTTCCGGGAGGTCCAAAATGCACCCACATCTTTAGTGGGTGCCTTGGATATTTCTTTGGGCGATCCAACCGATCTCTGGTTGAGAATTTCAAATAAATCATTCTTGAACGACGTCAATCGGGAAATTGCGCAAAATCCACTTGTATTCGAATATGAACTCCTTACGTGCGGTATCCCTACAAAATTCCATTAGGGATATGCTATGATCTAAAAACTTCCCAACAAATGTCTACACGACGATCGGTAACCCAAACAAAGGATAGGGTTCCGACCCCCCCCCCCCCGCCCCTTCGATCGAGCTGAAATTTTGCACACCCCTTCCTTTTAATATTTGAATACAACCCCTAAAGGGATTTTTGGCGACTCGCAATAGTTTTCGAGATATTGAATTTTAAAGTATTTTAAGGGGTAACGTTCCGACCCCTCTCCCCTCCAATCGAACTGAAATTTCCACAAATATTTCTTTTTATATTTGAAAATAACCCCTAAAGGGATTTTTGGCGACTCGCAATAGTTTTCGAGACATGGAATTAAATTTCTTTTTAGACCCGCGCCGCCTATATCTATATCTGCTTTGTCTCCATTCATACCTATAAGGTAAATGTCCTAATTATTGAACACGTCCCAATTATTGAACACTATCTTGTATTTTTTTTATTTCTCATTCAACTGCATGCATTTACGTATTTATAAAAATTTCATTACATATATGGAACTTTTAGCTATCGAAATGTTACCTTACTTGTGCAAAAAAAGCTTTGATTAATAGAGAAAAAAATTATTTAATCAGCAACGGTGACCCGATTTGACGTCTCGCGGTAACTGCTTATCGTTTTTGCTAAGACGCGCCACTTCATGCGTAAGGGCATAAAAAATTCAAAAATTCTCGCATCTCAAAAAGTAAAGGCGTTTCAGATTCCTCAGAAAATTTCTTACAAATAACAATTAAATTTTTTTAATTAATTATTTTTTGAAAAATACGGTGTTCGAACATTGAGACATACAAAATGCAGTGTGTCCCAATTATTGAACACTCGAATTCTCCAAGATGGCGTCATTAAACCCATCAAAACATCGAGACAGTTAACGTGTGACAGATCGTGTGAATCGGATTTATTCAAACAAAAACTGTAAGTTCCTGAATAAACTTACCTTTATTCTTTTAATAATAACTCTAAGATCGTCATATATATTTTTTATTTGTATTTTCGTGCGATAAACATAAAAATAAAAGTAAAAAGAAAATATAACCTAAATGTAACCTAAAAATACGAATGTAATGATCGATATTTTTTGCTTTCCGATATTTTAGGGAGCCAATCTGCGACAAAATCAAACAAAAACAGAACATAAAAACGAGGAAGCTGAAAAGAAATATAAAATAAAGTTCGAGTTGAAAAGCAAAAATAAACCAAATGCGAATGAACCAAAAACCTGTCAAAAGAGACTAAATACATATTTTTGTATTTTTTCATGATTAATAAAATATTCTTTAAGTGTTTGATTTTGCTTTTATTTCTTAATATTGTATTGGGACATAATCAATAATTAGGACATTTGCATGCTTCACATTGTTATTCTTTTTTTTTTCATTTAAAATCATTTAAAAATAATTTAAAGGGTGATTTTTCGAAAGTAAAAATATCAAAGTATCATTTAAACATGAAAGCGATGGTTTTCTCTTGATTTTATATTTTTTTCTCACCGAATTCAATCCCCCAGATCCTTAGCTGTTCAATAATTGGGACATTTACCTTATATGTTATCGCGCTCTTCATTTTGTCCAAACGAAAATACCCAAATAGACCCAAACAAACCCAAACCCAAAAACTATTGAGCGTCGCCAAAAATCCCTTTGGGGGTTGTCTCAAAATATTAAAAGGAAGTTTGGTGTAAAATTTCACCTCGATCGGAAGAGTGGAGGATTAGGAACATTACCCCAAAAAAACCCAAACAAATGTCTGCGTAGGTTACAAAAGCGAATTTCAAGCGAAAAGGACCTTTCCCAACGAAACAAAGCCCCAATAGTCGACCCTAATTTCATCGAATATTCTTCGGCAAGTATTCTCACCAAAAGTTTCACCCGAGGTGAAAAATCGGACAATTTTGTTCGAACTTTTTTGAGCGCACGTTGCGTTCGTTCGAGTCAGCAGTGCGTATAAATAAATGCGTATACAGGATTCGTTACACGGTACATTGAATTGCGAAGTGCCAGATATAGAGTGTAGGAGTTTCTAAACATACGCGAGGGTTTTCTGATACATAACAGGTCTGGTGTACGTGGCTCGGGGAACGAAAACGCGAAAGAGGATATGTATGTATATGTATAGTACGAAACGAAATTACCGCACTGTAAAAATATTTAAAATCCGTGAAACAAGCAATACGAGTGAACCGCGGGGGCCTCGGAACGGCCAAGGCCTCAATGGAGTGCGAGATTTCTTTCTCTCTCTCCCCCGTTCCCTCCCGCTTGCTCTTCTACTCACGTCTTAACATTTTTCGTCTCTCTTGTGCACATTGACTCTCTCTCTCTCTCTCTCTCTCTCTCTCTCTCTCTTACACACTCCCTCCCTCTCTCTCTCTCTCTCTCTCTCTCTCTCTCTCTCTCTCTCTCTCTCTCTCTTCTCCCGCCTAGCAACCACCAGATGGCGAAACGACTGATATTTATTTTTGTACAAACAAACGCCTTAATGATGAAGCAACGCGGCCTCGACGAAATATACTATCGTATACTCAATGTACAACGTGTATATCGGAACGAAGAATTTTTTTCCTACCATTTACGCGTTCCGCAGCGTTCAGACTTCTTTGCCCGCTACTCCTCATCGACGACGCTGAATCGAAAAAACCGAATCGCGCAGAGTGCACGGTCATCAGGGCGAAAAAAGGATTTTTTCCACCCTGTCTGAAAAAAGGGATTTTTTTTCAGCCCTGTTCGAAAAAAAAGATTTTTCCCACCCTGTCCGGAAAAAACGGATTTTTTCTCGCCCTCGTCCGGAAAAAATGGATTTTTTTATCGCCCTTGTCCGGAAAAAAAGGATTTTTTTTCTGCACTATCCGGAAAAAGAATTTTTTCCGCCTTGTCCGGAAAAAAAGCATTTTCTTTCGCCTTGTCCGAAAAAAGAGGATTTTTTTTCAGCCCTGTCCGGAAAACAAAACATTTCTTCTGCCCTGTCCGGAAAAAAAAATTTTTTTTCGCCCTGTTCGGAAAAAAATATTTTTTTCCGCCCTGTCCGGAAAAAAAGGATCTTTTCCCGCCCTGTCCGGAAAAAATGGATTTTTTTCGGCCCTGTCCGGAAAAAAATATTTTTTCCGTCGTGTTCAGAAAAAAATATTTTTTCCGCCCTGTAGTACAGTCGTGCTGTATATTGGAATCGGAAAAAATTAGAAGAAGGCTAATTTTTTGACAGGTGATTTTGTAGGTGCCACGGGTGCTAAAACCAAGTTTGCCTAAAAATCGGGGGGTAAGGTTTTTTTAAGGGGTTGGGGGTGATTTAATGCCAAACTACAACCCCCACGAGGTCGCCGCCGGAAGACAAAATGTTCAGAAATATCCGGGTTTTATTTTTGTCCATAGCGCCGAAGTCGTGAAAGTTCATTTTGGGGGTGAAATAGTGGGGTGAAATTTTGAAAAATCAGTTTTCATTCGATAACTTTTTAGGACAAATTCATACAATTTTTGTTCAAATGGAAACGTTGTAGCCCTTGAAAAGACGCGTCGATCAAGTATTCGATCAACCCCCTTCAATAATATCTTCACCCCCAAAAGAATTGTTGAAGAATTAACAAAAAAAATTGTTTATTGAATAACTCAAAACCAATCGATTTTTCGGGGATGCGTTAATTGTACGAAATGTAGAGAATAATTTTCTTTATATTTTCGTTTCTATGGACCACCATTGAATTTTGCTTTTTCGAAGCCCTCTCAGGGGTTGAAAATTCAAAATGAAATCCTGGGAAAACTACTGACCGAAACTGAAGAGATACGAGTTTGGCGTTATGGACAAAAATGTAGTTGAGGGTTCAAGCTACAAATTCTTCCACGGCGGCGAATTTGTGCCGTCAATAGTTTTCCCAAAATTTTATTTTGAATGTTCAACCCCCGAGAGGGGTTGGAAAATAAAAATTCAAGGGTGGTCCATAGCAACAAAAATATGGAGAAAATTATTCTCTACATTTCGTGCATTTGAACCATACTCGAAAAACCGATTGTTTTTGAGTTATTCAATAAACTATTTTTTTTTTAGTTTTTTAGCCATTTTTTGGGGGTGAAGATATTATCGGAGAGTGATGATCGAATACTCGATCGACGCGTCTTTTCAAGGGCTAAAACGTTCCCATTTGAACAAAAAACGTACGATTTTTTTCTAAAGAGTTATTGAATTAAAACCGATTTTTCAAAATTTCACCCCACTTTTTCACCCTCAAAATGAACTTCCACGACTTCGGTGCTGTGGACAAAACTGAAGCCCGGATTTTTCTGAACATTTTGTCTTACGGCGCCGACCTCGTAGGGGTTGCAGTTTGGTATTAATCCACCCCCATCTCCTTTCATCCCCTAAAAAAGAACCCTACACTCCGATTTTTAGGCAAACTTGGATTTAGCACCCGCGGCACCTACAAAATCACCTGTCAAAAAACTAGCCTTCTTCTAATTTTCTCCGATTCCGGGTTTTTTCAGCGACAGCACGACTGTACTACTGTCCGGAAAAAAAAGATTTTTCTTCGCCCCTGATTTTGTCACAATATCAAATGGTATTGTTACTCAAACGAAATGATTAAAAATCCTAGTCTGAATTTTTCGAAATGCTGTATAAATGTGAAACATCTCCGAACGTTGGGCTGCGTCCAAAAAAATTGACAACATTGGTCAAGCCCATGTTAATTTTTCCGCAATTTATTAGGACCATCTGAAAACTTCGTACAGATCCTTAAAGGGCCACCGAAAGTTTCGCTAAGGCCCGTCTCCAAAGTTCCGTTAGGGCTGTTCCTAAGCTACTCGACTGTACTTATTTGATTTCGGGGAACGTTGAATTTTGAAAAAAAAATAACAGTTTGGTATAATAATGATTTGAATTTGTCGTTTATAAAGTTATTGAATATTAATTTCATGCTATATGATGAATATTCTGAACGATGCATTAAAATTCAAACGACATGTGATTTCCGATAGTCTAGTCATCATCGTATATTTGTGGCGTATGATGTTAAATGAAGATTCGGCAAGGGTAAAAACCTCGAAATATGCATTACTATACTAAGCTCACTGATTTATTGGCATCCAATCAAGAAATATGTTTGCCTTGTTTGGCCTCCTCATACGTGAGACTTCTTTCATTTACACCACCTGAACTTGATATCCCTCTAATGAAACGCAGTTGGTCGGTATAAAGTTGAAGTTTACATCTTTGGAATGCAAAGAAAATATTTTTTTTTCGAATTTACAAATTTTAGCTGGCCAGTTTAGGTGGTGAAAATTACTTAAACGTCGTCACATATTTTTATAAAAAATTTGCGACCTCAATTTACGAAAAAAAGGCTTCGCATAGTGATAAAAATGAAGAAATAAAAAATGAAGAAAAAAATAATGATTGCATTCCAACGATGCAAACTTCAACGTCGTTGGGCGCGACTGTAGCCATTCCTGTCAGGTTAGCCAAGGATAAGGGATCCACATAAACCTGAAACTTCACAAATACGATTTTTCGTTGCACAATTTCACCACCGAGGGTCTAAATTTCATTTTGCAACGAAAATTTTGTCAAGATTCCAAAAATTAACCGAGTTATGACAATTTTTGTGAAGGATCAGATCGCCTAATGCGCTACGGCGAACGGCCCTGCAGCGATTTTTATTATTTTGCTTCTTTCTCGAACCTATGCTTTATGAAACAGTGCAAGTCGCATGTAAAAATCGATTCGACAGGTTCACTTTAAATTCGATGACCGGCCGATTTTTTAATTTTCGCATACCTGCTGATAACAAATCATTAAAGTAGATTTTTTTTCTCAAAAGAGACTTCTCTGACATCTTGCCTTTTTCGTAATATTCAAAATTTAAAATAAGTTTCTGGTCTACGAAAGTGTCTTTATTGTACTGAGAGTACATTTTTGTATTTTCATCGCAGATCACCCTCGTTGTCGGCACTAGGGTGCATTTATAACACTAAATTTATATAAATAAATATTATATAACACTCAATTATATAAAATAAGTATTATAATATATAATGTAAATAAATAGTTACATAACACTACATTTATATAGCTTTTATAACATTTGTAACACTAAATTGATATAAATAAACATAACAAGGCATTGATAACACTAGATTCAATGCTTATCAATGTTTCTCATTAAAGAAATTCAAACTCGACAAGATTATGTATTAGTTGTGTGTAAAATCCAGACCCCTCATTCCAATCCTCTCGTCACAAAAAAAAATTTAATATCGACGTGCATTTTGAGCCCAAACTCATAAATACCCGCATTTCATCGTCGCGGCTCTCACAATTTTCCCTGCATAGGATATCCATACTGTGTAAATATATGATCTCATACGTGATCTGCGCATCTCCGGGAAAATGAAATAAATAATTCGGAGTGTCCATTTCTCCGAATCATGGCACGGAGAATAAAATGCCCCAAGTGCACGATCCCAAATACATTCTTTTTTTTCAATTTCCAGGTAACAATTTGCAAATTGGACAATTTTCTAAAAACATCATTCGATTCCATAGCAGTCAACTTTACAGCAAACTGCTCGCGTATATTTGCGAAATGGCATCTTTTTAATCTTTAACCATTTATTTTTCAATTCCTGGGCTTTTCACGAGTCAAAACGAGCTTCTATATAATTGTATACGTAACTTGGAATATACCGACACGGGGCCACACATGGTCGTTCTATATCTGTATAGGTTGCTTATGTACAATTCTCGAATATTCGTCGGTTTTACATTCCAGCTCTGTAAGCTGACGGATAAACATGTATACACGTATACACACATGAAATATATATATATATATATTCATAAATAAACACATACACATTCAGCCTCCATCCACATTGGGTAGAAGGAGAAGCAGCAGTGGCTATGCCATCTGAATAAATACAAGCGAATCAAATTCTCTTCGCGCTTTCTGGCATATCCATTACGATTATGAAGGATGTACACGCTCCTGTCGTTTTTTTCCCTCTTTTCTCTTCAACATCTCCCTCCTTCCACATCTCTCTTTCGTTTCAACATACGCGTAACACTTGCCCGCACGCATACACGCAGCTATTCTGATATAGAACAGCAGCCACTAAATAGAGAGACGAAAAGAGAAACAGGACGGCAAGGGAGTTGGGGGTAGTTAGGGATAAACGAGGCAAAATTCACCTCTCAGATATTTTCATAGAATCTGCACATGACACTTCACTAAATCCGGAAAATATTTTACATCCATTTTTTTCGGACTTTTCGCGTTATCCTCGTCCCCCACGCCCCATTAACCTGTGTTGCGCGAAAATAAGCAAGTAGGAAACACGACGAACAATACTGGACTTGAAAAAAAAAAAGAAAATAGGAGAGAGGTTCAACGTGAGCTTCCGCACGCTTTTAAACAAATCGCTTTCGGGAGTTACGGTTATAAGCTGATACGCCCCCGAGGATGGAATCTTCTCAGGTGGAAAATGATATGACGAGAGCACATGAGATGAAATTTTGCATCGTTGGGATGCAATGAGGACGAGCCTTTTTTTCAGGCGGGACACTACTGTGATGGGTAAACAAAATATGTTTTTTTTTGCATTTTTTCGGGGGATACGTATTTAAGAATATGTGAAAAAAAATTCGAGTTGAAATATTGAAAATTGGCCAACTTATAGACGATTTCATCACTCGATTTTATCGACGGAATTATAACTCTAGCCATTAATTGATTTTCGATTGAAAAAAAAAAAATTCTGTAATTAACCCTTCTCGTACACACATCTGCCGTCACCCGGGACATACACACGGGGTCCAGAGGCCCCCATCGATTTTTGAGCGCTTGCTGTGAGAAGAATATTTGCCCGATTTGAATAAAACAAACACTAAAACGCAGCTTCAACCATCTAGAATGCGAGAGGATGAAATTTAAAAAAAATTAATGTTAAGGTTGTCAAAAATGCACGAAAACGAGTGAAGTGAAAAAAGGTTTTTTTTTTACAAAAAAATCATAACTCCGTTAATTTTATAGATAATTAAGTAAAATTTTCAAGGAAGTACTGTCACATATAATAGTTACACTTAAAATATAGTGCAATATTGGGTGTTTAAAAAAGGTATTTATTTGTACGTATGAACATGAGATATTTTGGAGTAAAAAAAAATGCTCTTTATTTTATATAAATATATATATAAATGCATGCTATAGGCTCTGTTTCAAATTTAGCTCACAAGTTGGCGTTGGGGTCCACTGGACCCCAGGTGTACGAGAAGGGTCAAAGGAGCTATCGTTGTATCGTAGCTGTTTTTAAAAGTGTTTTTCAAGCGCCCGAAATATGAGTAAAAATTTCGCCAAGATTGCACTTTTTTTAAGATCCGCCATTTTGTGACCTTTTTTATTTCGAAAAATGGCTACGTACAACGTGAACTTACATTTAGATAGATTGGTGCCGGGTTAATATTTCGAACTTTGAATGGTCAGAACGCTCAAAACTCCGACAGAATTTTACACGAAAGACCAAAACTCCCAAAATCTTAACACTGTCAAAATAATTCGGCTATGGAAGTTTTTAAAGTTTCAAAATTTTTAATAAATCGACGAATTATTTCGAGAATTTCTTTTTAATAAGAAGTGATTTGGCGTCAATTTAAAAATTTATCTTGATAATGTTATACGTTTTATATCATTTACAGTCAACTGTGTAGAATTTTCGCTGGCGTGATCTTAAGGCGTTACCCCCACTTGTAGCGCAAAAAAGGCCTTTTTCATGAATTTTTTTAAAGAAAACTACAAAACTTTTTTAATCGATCAATATACTATCTTAAAGAACACATCTTGAAGAACTTTCAGTAATTTTTTTATTGAAAAATATTGCATTGTTTTGTGGCAAATGGCCGTCAATGAAATAATGTTTTTATATACACGGTTTGCGGTGACCAACATTGCGGCGAAGTGGATCATCTGAAAAAAAAAATGCGGATGGATTTAGTCAAATATAAGTATAAACTAGTCTTTAATCGAAGGATTTTAAAAAATATTCATTTTTCACAAAATGGCGGACAGTCAAATTTAATGGTTCGATTTTAACGAAAAAAACGGCCGTTTTTTGGCTATAAAACGGCCATTTTTTTCGAAAAAAAAAAAATCGAACGATTAAAGACTACATTTTTATGTATTAAATAAGCCTGCAAAATTTCAAGAAGATCGGTTCATTAGTGTTCGAGTAATCTTGGTCACCGACTTCAGAAATGCCATTTTGAGAAAAACGCGTTTAAAGTTTCAATTTCCGGTCGTTTACACAACGGATTCTTCTCTTTCAACGCTCAGATCTCAGTCAATTTTGTTCGGATCGACTTGAAATTTTCAGGACATATTCTCAGATACTTGTACTTCAAAAAAATGCAATACAAAAAAATCGATTTTTTCAAAATCGCAAGCGGGGGTAACACCTTAACATGTGGGCCGGGTTGAAATTCCGAACTTTAATGTGTCGAAATTACAAAGTTCGTCAAGATTATGCCAGCGAAAGTCTACACAGTTGACTGTAAATGATGTAGAACGTATAACATTGTCTAGACAAATTTCAAAATAGACGTAAACTGCTTAATAAAAAATGACTGCTTAATAAAAAAAAATCTTGAAATAGTTCGTCGATTTATTGAAAATTTTGAAACTTTTAAAATTTCCGTAGCCGAATTATTTTGACGGTGTTCAGATTTTCGGAGTTTTGGTCTTTCGAGTAAAATTCTTTCGGAGTTTCGATCTTTCGGGGTAGTATTCTTTCGGAGTTTTGAGCTTTCTGATCATTCAAAGTTCGGAATTCCAACCCGGCCCCGATATATTCTAAAATTTGTTGTTATCATTTTTCAGGCCAACCATTGTCACGTCATCGATTCGCCGTTGGACCACATTTTTTATACAGAGGCTCTGTTATACCTCAATAACATTGCGAACGTTAATTTTTTTTCAGATGAAAATTTACACGAAATAAGTTCAATTTCAATGTATGCTTAATAACATACTTTTTTTCCAAATCCCAAATAAGTAATCTAGCAGACAAAAAAAACTTGGAAAAACGACCTTTTTTCGACCTGCCCCAGTAGTACCCTCTCTTAATATCTCAATATTTTTAGTGGCGGATCCTACCTCCGAAAAACCGTCATTTTTTTTAAGCTGCTTATTTGGTGATCCACAATCTAAGTCCGCACAAAAAGATTATGTACAATAATGAAAAACGATGAAATGAAAATATAAGAAAGAAGTTTCGGCGATTCCAACGATAGAAACTTCAATATCACGAAGGCCCACGGTTCGTGCCTCCCCGTTGTATTCATCTTTCCATCAATTTTCCGAATCCTAATTACTCGTAATTTCCAATGTGCCGGTCGGCCTTAGGAGGCCGTTCGCTGCCATGTCGTGTTTGCAAGAGGGCACAGGGAAACCGTGGAAAACCTCTGCCGATACGAGCAGCAATATTTTCCAGAGCTTCAGTTGTGTTCACCATTAGAAATTTAGTGAAATCCTCCCAATCGGTAGTCGGCACGAGTCATTCCGCCGCTACTGTCACCCATCGAAGTAACGGCCGTTACTTCGATGGGTGACCGTCGGGGCCGGCCCCGACTAATACTGTCCGCCATGGTAAATAACCCCAAACAAACCTAACGACCACGCCTCCCATGTCAATAATTACTCGTAAATGATTCGTTGCCATTCGAATTTGAGTTGACAACCGAGATGGTCGATTTTTGGTAAAAATAGAGTTCTATGAGAATTGTATAGAATTCTTTTTGCATTATGGAGGCTTTTACTGCAGGAATAATATGTGTGGGGAAAAAGGACGAGGGTGACATTTCGAGGGCCCAAAAACGTGTCATGGTACACATCTTTTGGCCGTGGCTGTGGCCACAGTGGCGATATATATATATATATGTGTGTGTGTGTGTGTGTGTGTGTGCGCGCGCGCGCGCGCGCGCGTGTGTGTGTGTGTGTGTGTGCGTGTGTGCGTGTGTGCGTGTGTATAGATATTCGAGAATGCATGTGAGCTGTGCAGGAACGGTATAGAGAACGACGTCGACGACGGCGAGAAAACCGGAGACCAAATTGAATTTGGATTCTGGTCTCTGTTTAGATTCCTCGCTGGTTGTTTAGTTTAGAGGAACAAAGAAAACATCTATGTGTTTATTCTAGCCGACGCTTCGCATCCCATCCAATCTCTTTGTCCTTCCGCCCCCCCCCCCCCTCATTCACACACACACACGCACACTTTTCTTCTTTCCTACTTCGCCCTTCTTCATATTCGTATCTTTCACTCATTTACCCTGCTTCCTCTCTTCCTTCATCCTCGTTTTAATCTCATGTCGAGGCGAGACTTTTCTTCACTGGTCTTTGTCACCCCTGCTCGCCTTTTCCATCTCCCAATTTTTTCCCTTCGAAACGAAGCCTCGTCACTTTTTTTTTGGCCGAACATATGCGGACGCGACTTTTCGTTAACTCTTCAATGTGCGAAATACGTTAGCTTCGTCGTTTCTGTCATCCTCTTTAGCTCTAGTCAATGGATAAACGTTTGACACGAACGTCGTTAAGTGTTCACGGCGGGCAATCATTTTGGCGTGTATTTTACATTGTCATATTTCGCATGGCATGAGATAAAGCGTCTAATTGGCCGTTGTAGCAATATTTGCGGAGAATTTTTTCGCACATCTCGTTTAATTCGCGTCTCAGGAACACTCGACGATCCGTTGCCACCGTGGAGTGTCTCCATTAATGGAGAATGGTATGAGAGTTATTGGTTGATAAAAAGCATATCCCGTCGATACGTTAGCTAATTACGGCACGTGTTATTGCGTCTGCCTCGAAAACGTCCATCCATTATACATTGTTTTTAAAAGTATTATCATATTTTTCTTGATTCTTGATATATTCTATGAGAGCTTATGCGGAGCTGTGGGGCTCGGCATCACACTTGCAAATAGTCCAGTAAAAGAGACGAAAACCCAGCACTTTTTAGCGCAGAATATGATTTTTTGACTGAAGGTAGATGGTTGCATACTGAGAGTAAAATCAAATTTTGCCCCTCAACTCGCTCCAACTCTAAGAAATCGCGGTTGAAAACTTAAAAATCGCCCTATCTCGATAATTAATAGCCCGATCAAAAAAAGTTTCAAACAAAAGTTGTTTGGAATAATAAAATTCGTATAAAGTTATTTGACGTCCAACCTCCTACCTTTGAAAATAGCGGCACAAGAACGATTCGAAAATTCGAGGTTGATGTTGTGGTGTTCTCGTGATTTTGGGCCGCTATTTTCAAAAATAGGGTATTGGATGTTATATAACTTTATACGTATTTTATTATTCCAAACAACTTTTGTTTGAAACATTCTTTGATCGAGCTATTAATTATCGAGATACGGCGATTTTTAAGTCTACAACCCCTATTTCTTAGCGTTAGAGCTCGGCATCACATTTGCAAATAGTCCAGTAAAAGAGACGAAAACCCAGCACTTTTTAGCGCAGAATATGATTTTTTGACTGAAGGTAGATGGTTGCATACTGAGAGTAAAATCAAATTTTGCCCCTCAACTCGCTCCAACTCTAAGAAATCGCGGTTGAAAACTAAAAAATCGCCCTATCTCGATAATTAATAGCCCGATCAAAAAAAGTTTGAAACAAAAGTTGTTTGGAATAATAAAATTCGTATAAAGTTATTTGACGTCCAACCCCCTACCTTTGAAAATAGCGGCACAAGAACGATTCGAAAATTCGAGGTTGATGTTGTGGTGTTCTCGTGATTTTGGGCCGCTATTTTCAAAAATAGGGTATTGGATGTTATATAACTTTATACGAATTTTATTATTCCAAACAACTTTTGTTTGAAACATTCTTTGATCGAGCTATTAATTATCGAGATACGGCGATTTTTAAGTCTACAACCCCTATTTCTTAGCGTTGGAGCTCGGCATCACATTTGCAAATAGTCCAGTAAAAGAGACGAAAACCCGGCACTTTTTAGCGCAGAATATGATTTTTTGACTGAAGGTAGATGGTTGCATACTGAGAGTAAAAACAAATTTTGCCCCTCAACTCGCTCCCACCCTAAGAAATAGGGGTGGAAAACTTAAAAATCGCAGTATCTCGATAATTAATAGCCCGATCCAAAAAAGTTTTAAACAACAGTTGTTTGGAATAATAAAATTCGTATAAAGTTATTTGACGTCCAACCCCCTATCTTTGAAAATAGCGGCACAAGAACGATTCGAAAATTCGAGGTTGATGTTGTGGTGTTCTCGTGATTTTGGGCCGCTATTTTCAAAGATAGGGTATTGGACGTTATATAACTTTATACGTATTTTATTATTCCTAACAACTTTTGTTTGAAACATTTTTTGATCAGTCTATTAATTATCGAGATACGGCGATTTTTAAGTTTTCAACCCCTATTTCTTAGCGTTGGGGCGAGTTTAGGGGCAACATTTTATTGGGGTTACTTTCAGTATGCAACTATCTATCTTCAGTTAAAAATTCATATTCTACACTACAAAGTGCTGGGTTTTCGTCTACTTGGCGGAGAAGGCCTGGCGCTTCTCTGACCATGCGCTACGCCGATCGATATTCGGCACGTAGTGGGGGTCTGTTGCATATGCGGAGGTCCCGATAATAGAGGTCACAGTGTAAATATTTCTAAAAAATAAAAGAATTTCTAATATTCTCTCGTATGCTCTCGCAGGCTGTTACGATCCCATTCACTCTCATCCAAACTCGGTTGGTTCGATAGTTCCAGTTTCTTAGGACCCGCCCCCCCCCCCCCCTCCCCGGAGTGTTGGCCACTGTCACTCTTCGTCAATCATATTGGCACTATTTTATCACATTGGGCACAAGGAAACTGGAAAAACCCATGGTACAGGCTGCTATATTTCCATTCCATTGCACAACGTCGAACATCGTTGGAATGCAACGAAAAGGATTTTCTTTCCCCAAATTTCCTTTGGCGAATCTGAGCTACGAAAATGACGCAGACATTATTTTATACTTTTTATTTTTCGACCTGCAACCTAAATCCGAGAAGTATGATTTCGGATAACAATGGAAATAAGAAATTGAAAGGAGCTTTCGTTGCATTCCAACGATGCAAACTTTGGCCCCATTCCGTTGCACTATAGGAAACTCGGTAAAATTGTCATTCGGTAATGGGCGCAAGACTCGTGCGTGGCTGAGCGGTCACCGGTTCGTTTATTGGCCCAGGCCAACATTGCTTGCCACACGTCCACTACCGTTGCTTCTGAGTGGAATAACTATTATTTTAGAATTTTCTTCGATGAAATTCAATTTTCTTACGTCCTCGTCTATGATGCACTCTCTTTCGCTTCGTCTGTCCTTTTCTTCCACTCCTTCTTCCTGGCTGCTTATTCGTTATATTTCCCCAGTGCTTTCTCGCGAAGGGTGCTTAGGAATTCTTCGATATAGGGATACGAAAGCAGACGATATCAAGTTTCCTCGGGTTGAGCTCCTTTTCGAAGAATGAAGAATCGAAATCTGTATATATATATATATATATATATATATATGTATATGTATGTATGTATGTATGTATATCCACATATATGTGTGCGCCTGTGCAAGAGAGAAGGAAGAGATTGTCCGTGGGACGCAATTTCCAAAATAAACGGGACGAACGCCCGAGACTCCGCAAATAATCATCTCCTTGCGTGCTTTTAATTAAGTTCTCACTGTCTGGGGAAAACCAGGCTTTTCGCAGCGTTCTAACTCGTCGTTTACGACAACGACAAGAGGCGAGCCCCTCGACTTCCGGTTTTTCTCTTGCGCGAGACTTAAAAAAAATGTCGTCAGTCGGACGTTTCTTTAAGGTGGGAGCCTGAATTGGAAGGTCCGAAAAATCGTTTCGTTTTATTGGTTAAATTTATAGATAAACTATTCAAGAATATATTTACAAAGTTACAGAGGCCAAGTGTAAATATTATCGAAGACACCAAGCCAATAGCAGAGAAGCGATTGATATTTGATATTGATATTTCTTCCTATTGAAAACTTTGAAGCGCGTTTTCTACAGTTTTTATTTTCACGATTGTTCCAAATTGGCGGGCGTGATAGCAAAAAAAAACTAAACTCCCTATTGAATCAAACCAAAGCTTATTTTCTTCAGTATGAAAATCTTTTCTAAGTGAATTAAAAACGTCGTTGAAAAGTCTTTTTAAATCATTTTTATAGCACGTTGAAGTTATTTTTTTAATACATTTTTTTTAACCAGAGAAAAGTTACAATTTCATGATTTTTTCAGCTTTTTCTTAATTTACCCAGAAGAAAAATACATGATAATTGAACATTTTATTGGTTCTTTTGTTTCAGTCAAGAATTACGAGATGCATTTTTCCTGCTGATTGAGGGCTGCAGTGGCAAGATGCACACGGAATACGCTGATAAATCTGCAGTCATCTCTTGTTCGATGTTGTAATTTTTTTATACATGAAAACATACCTCAACGTTTACTGGGCTGACTTATTTTTTTCCCTTCTAAAAAAATCCCCGAAAAAACGCTCTTTTGAACCTTCTAGTTCAGGCTTCCCGCCTTGAGAAAAAAATGGCTAGTACCAAAAAATTACATTTCCTATAAATTCCAATGACACTCCTTCTTCGCGAATAACGTAGCATAGTTTTTCCTAAACGTCAATTTATTTTGGGGATTTTACGTTGTGAGTCGTCAAATGAAGATTCGGATTTTTTTTTTCGTGAACACGTCATTATTGTCATATAAAAATATTGTTACATGAAAATATAAAAATCGTAATTTTGGATGGAAAGATCGGTTGGAGTTAGAAAAATATGAGATTTTATCTGGATAGACGGAGAGAAAGAGTGAGAGTTACGGAGAGTGTGAATTCTTTATAATTTTTCTAGGAAAAAAAAACGACGATAATCCCTCAAGTATACAATCTTCTCGGTCGCACAGAATAAGCCTAGTCCTTCGCCCACGCCTGATGGTATTTTTCAAACTCAAGCAAACAAGAGCAGGAGGAATATGACACGTGATATTATATATATATATATATATATATATATATATATATATATATATATATATATATATATATATATATGTTTCGCGATAAAAATCCACGAGCTCACAATTATCTTAACTCGACGTGTGTGGCTGTGGGTGTTCGAAAACGCCGCGTGTTAAATTCGCCGCTTATCGGGACAAGAAATTCTTCCAAAACAATCCTAATTTTCTAATACACGATGAAGTTGGAAAAACGAAGATTTAATATACTTTCTTTGTGTACTAAGGCAGCTTTCTAGTTTAGAAATGGGAAGAAAAAAAACGATTCTTTTTTGGTTTTTTTTTTTTCAATTATAGACTCTTAAGGATGTGTCTTCAAAAGGGAACTTCGAAATTTCCAATATTTACGCCAATAAACCAGACCAGATTAGGATCGACCGATCGGAGCTACGAACTTCCGAAGCTTCTGAGGAAGCTAGAACTGCATGAAGGGAAGAATGAGTTTGGAAAATCATTTCGAATTCGAGGAAGGAACTTTGGAACAATTAGGGTGAAAAATTAACGTTTTTTTTTCAGATAGTCACCATCAAAATGTTGGATTTCTGCTTGGCACCTGCCATAATGCCATTCTTATTGACCGAGAAAATGTTATCTCTGTTTGAGATGACAGGAGCTTTGAAATCATGTCAACCGCCTCAACCCTTCTATTCACGGTTATGTTTAGCGGCCGATAACTATATCAATTTTAAATTTTGAGTACAATATTTTTTTTAGCAAGGTCTTGAAACATGTATTTAAAAAAAGGTAATGAAGAGGATACCGGAAATATTTTTTGTTTTTTTAAAGCCCGAAAAAAACCCAAATTTAAGTCGTACAATTTTCTAAAAAATGCCCTAAAAAATTGTAGATCTGCGCTGCTGATGAAATCTCGGAGATGGATCATCCGAAACGAAAAAGTCAGGTTTTGGATGCAGTACGTTTAATAGCTATAGCGCATACGGTTCTTTATATATGCAAAAATAAAAAAAGGCGGACATTATTCGAAAAACATTGTTTTTCGAATAATGAAAAACAATTGTTTTCTTCCTTATATATTTCTTCTTTATATATGCAAAAATAAAAAAAGGCGGACATTATTCGAAAAACATTGTTTTTCGAATAATGAAAAACAATTGTTTTTGACAACAAAAAATATTAAATATCAAAATATAAAAAATCCTTGATATGCGCTATAGCTATAGTTGCAAAGAATATGTGTTTAAAAATTCATAAGGATCGGTTCAGCACTTTCGAAGATTTTATCAACAAACCATCGAAAAACCTTGTTTCGAGACAAACGCGTTGAAAATTCCTTGGCATTACATAAATACACAAAAAAAATTTAATGTATTTAAAAAGTAAATTTATTAAGTGTAACACCTTTTAAATCAATATATATAATATGAACCTATAAAAAAATTCATGAAAATCGCCTTTTTTAGCGTCTAAAGTGAGAAAACCCCTTAAAAGATTGTACAAATGTGCTGTAGAAAATGCCAATATATTCGCTTTTTGTTCGCGCTTTCTACAAATGCACCTACAAAAATCGACATTGCAAATAATATGCCTTGATTTGTCATTTTTTAATTTTTACGCAGCATCCTCTCGACTTATTCTTTCAGAATATAAATAAAAAGCTGATCTCGTTCCAAACGATAAAAAACAGTTCAATTTTTCCTTTCCTCGCAATGATTACATCGTGCAAAACGATCTTTGTGTTCTTTGGCGAGTTCGACGTGCCGTTTAAAAATTAACGCGAAGTATGGTATCCAAAGATCGAGTGTATATCTGTATATTTGTGTATTATCTAGATTGGCGTGCGTACACGTGTGCGTCTACACGCGCATGGATATAGTTGTTTCAGGTGTTCTTCACCCCTCTTGTTGCGTATGAACGCGCATATATACATATACATTGACGTATAAATATGAGAACGTACCATCCGCGACTGGCAAAGTTCGACGATACACATACATGGGACAGGTGATTTCAGAGACATCAGATTTCGAGGACCGTCCTCGTAGTTCTCAGCAGCCTTTCAGCCTCAGCGCCTTCTCCCAAACAGACTTTGGACAAACGTGGGCGCATTTGTACGAAGGTTCACTCCACGGACCATTTTGTCCCCAAAGTCAACGATACGTTGGGGAAAATTTGAAAAACTACCCTAAATATGGGCACGACGGTTTTGAAATGTACGTTCCTCGTGTATGAAAGAGGGGGGGGGGGGGGGGGGGAATGAAAAGGAAGGGGTGGAGGAAGAATGGACGGATTTGACGCTGTTCCGAGACTACAACAGCCACATTGATAATGTTTATTCGCGACGACACGTATGTTTGGTTCGACGAGTTATTTCAGGTGCTGCGTGAAAAGATTATCTTTTCGTCGATTTGTAACATTGTAGAGTATTTTAATGACACGTCAACGATAAACGATAAGAACTTTTGCTTTCCGTCAACCGGTCTAACGAACGCCAAGAGTCACGTTTCGATTGAATCTTCGTTATGTGATTAAGTGTCCTAATGACATTGATCGTACGAGAAAGGTAAACGTGGATGAATGGTCGGTAAAAAGAAGTCGGAAAAATCCATGGGAATCCGGTTGAAGGTATGCTAATCGAACGTGTCATTCAGGCATCGTAATGAATGGGGAAATACACAGACGATCGCGGATTCAACGGGTTACAATTAGATCGTGGCCCGGGAAAAGAGGAATTTTTTTGTTTTTCTGGAAAAACGGATGCAGGTTAGGGTGGCACAAATTTGAGCTGGATTTTTTTTCTCTTTTTCTCACCGTCCAATTATCTATTTCAAAGAAGAAAAAAAAATCGTCGCGAAAGCTGCACGTGGTAAGAAAATATTTGGAGGTCGCTCAAGCCGCTCAAAAATTCAAATTTTCATTTAAAAAATCGATTTTTTTTCTTTCATTTCTCACCCATGCATTTTACGCTTTATGATTTTTAAACTAAGCTCGCGAAAGCTCTAGGAGGCCAATGCATATTTAGTGGTCGCTAAAGAGCTTCAAAATTTTGAATTGTTGCGAATTTTTTTTCTCATTCATACTTTTAAGGAGTCTTCTCACTTTAGATGCCCTTTTTGGCGTCTAAAGTGAGAAGACTCCTTAAATGTATGAGTGAGAAAAAAAATTCGCAACAATTCGAAACTGTCCTGCCTGTTTTCATGAATTTTTTTGATAGGTTTATATTATAGATACTGATGTAAAAGTTATTGCACTCAATAAATACACTTTCGAAATAGATTTTAAAAAAATGTATGTATTTATGTAACCCAAACAAACTTTAAACGTGTTTTTCTCAAAACAACGTTTTTCGACGACTCGTTGATCAAATCTTCGAAACTACTGGACCGATCCTTATGAAATTTTAGCCACATATTCTTCACAACTATAGGTATATCGCATAACCAGGATTTGTTTTAAATTTTAATATTTACTTTTTTTCGTTGCCAAAAGTGGTTAAAAAACACGTTTTTTTTAATGTCCGCCATTTTGTTATTTTTGCATATATAGAAAGTCGTATGAAATGCGCCATTAACATACTGAATCTAAAGCGGTTTGATTTTTTTGTTTCGGATGATCCATCTCCGAGATTACATCAACAGCGTGGACCTACGATTTTTTTAGAACATTTTTCTTACTACCATTTTCGTCTATAAATGATGACTTGAATAAATCATTTAAAAAAAATGTATTTCGAAAGTGTATTTATTAAGACCTTAGACCACAGTAACGGGTATAAAATCATGTGCGAATTTAATATTTTTTTTCTTGTATGAAAAAGTGATTCACTCATAATATTAATTACACATCTATTTAGTATGAATATCAAGCTGTTAGAAAATATGTATTTTTTTTTCGATGTACAAAATGGCCGACTACTCGAAACTTCTCGAAACAGCTTTTTTTCAATTGGCGTGCCAAATAACTTCAACAATTTCCACTTGATTTACTTCAAATTTAAAAGTTATGTTCCTACTTGCATTTCGCAGAGACGTACGGACGGAATTTCTGATTAATCGAAAACTTTTCATTTTGTGAGCAGTTTACGAGCAGTTATAACGAAATTCTTCACTGAAAATTCATTTCTGAAGTTCAAATACCTACAACTTTTGAACGAATCAATATTTTTTTAATTCCGTACGTATTTCTCTAGGTATTTTAATGTAGATTGACAAGAATTTTTGTTTTTTCTTCTAGGTAAAAATTGTGGGTGCTAAATGTCACGCCGCGGAGCGCCTAAAAAAAAGATAACAAAAGAAAATATTAGTAGTCGGCCATTTTGTGTGTATATATATATATATATATATATATATATATATATATATATATATATATATATATATTCCAACAGCTTGATATTCATAATAAATAGATGTGTAATTAATTTTATGAGAGTATAACTTTTTCATACGAAACAAAATTGTTCAATTCGCCCATGATTTTATATCCTTTACTGTGGCCCAAGGCCTTAAGTGTAACAACTTTTATATCAATATCTGTAATATGAAACCATCAAAAAATTCTCAAAAATAGCCTTTTTTATCCTCCAAAGTGAGAAGACCCCTCACCACTTTCGTAAAATTTTCAAAACAATTAATCCTTTTTTTCTTTAGAAACGGATTTTCTCAATTTACCTCAGCTATAATGAGTTATCCTGACCACTACGAGGACACTTTTTTTGAAAAGTGACCGGCTGAATTTCCCAAATTTTTGGAAGAATAAAAAAAAATATTGTTGAACTGTTGCTCTTTTATGTGCTTAACATATTCAATAAAATAATTTACATATTATTTTCTTTTATCGAGAAAATATGCTTCTTTTGGCTTCGAAACCCACGTAACCCCTTAATAAACGTTTACCTATAAACGCCCCTAGCTCCCTCAATTTTTACCGAACTAACTTGAAATTTTCACAGGATGTTTTTAAGATACTACATTTTGAGAATCCGTTGAAAACGAAAAATCGTAAACTCCAACTAGGTCTAAGCCCTTACTGCACGAATGATTTTCCCAGTGGCTCCACTATACGTATCGATTTTTCTTCTCCCTTCCTTATTTCCTGCACTTTCTCTCCTACCGCGGGAATTCGATCTTAATATTTAATCGATGCGGATATATAATCAACATTGGATTGAATATCAGGAACGCACGAGTATTACAAACAATCATAGCGGAAGATATAAGTTCGTACGGCGTGCATACAGCAGTTGGGGTTGAGGTAAACGTTGCATTTGCGGGTGCTGCGTGGATGGTGTATAGTGGAATACTGAAATAGCGGTGAAATCATCATTGTATCGCTAAACACTGAAATCGTCTCACGAACTCGAGATTTCCGCACGGGTATATATCACTCAACGGCACGAAGTTGGAGCGCATGAATAATGAAATGTAATCGACCTTACCACACAGCAGTCTCGGAGAGTCTTGTTCCTCCTGGGCGTGCACTTTGGACGTGCATATAGGCTGCGTAATGCTACAGTATCATTTTCTACATAGAGATATGTTGGTGTATACGGACGTGGGTGTGTGAGTACACCCACTATTGTAGCCCCTTAGTTTGACAAGGAAAGGAAAATCGAAGTGAAATCGAAGTCGGAAGATCGTGTGTACATATTGCAGGAAGACCATCGTGGGGACACGAGGATTTCTCGATTGGATTTAAGTGCACGGCCGGGGTTTCCAACATTTAATAATTCAGGATAAACCTCATGCTCTCTCGTTACTTCCTCTTCTGTGACACGGAAATTCGCGATATCCAGTGGTAATATGGGACACTCATCGTCAATTAGGCCTATGTACTTGCTTGAAACGAAATTTTTGGTTTCGCGTGGTCACTTCGTGCGCTAAAAAATTTCTGTATAAAAATTAATACACAAGTGTAGGAAGTTTTTATGCGGATACCGCTTGTGAAATTTCAGATACGATTTTGAAAATGCAAAATAGGTTATTTTAAAAATGAAAGTGTAGCTCCGTAATATTAATATACTTGGGCGTTTGAAAAATAATGCACGTGTAAAGAAAGAATCACATCCAAGTATATTGAAATCAAGAACAATTTGCTGATATCAAAATACGAGTGTATATTAAATTCAAGAACCATTTGCTAATATCAGCATTCGGGTGTGTATTAATTTTACGGAAACAAAGTATTACCTTTAATGTACACTTTAAAAAGCTTCTGTGTACAAATTAATACACAAGTGTTTTTATGCGGACGCCGTTTATGAAATTTCTGATAATATTTTGAAAATCCAAAGCAGGTTACTTTAAAAATAAAAATGTAGCTCCGTAATATTAATATTCTTGTGCATTTGAAAAATAATGCACGTGTAAAAAAATGTCCACATCCATGAATATTGAAATTAAGAACCATTTGCTGATATCAATATACGAGTGTATATTAAATTCGTTCGTATATTAAGTTCATGAAATTCAATTCTTTTGTGCCTTAAATGTAGTGTAAATTTAATATAATTTTCACGATGTTTCATGTGATTTTCATCATCGTTTATGAATTTTTTTTTCAATTCCAGTTTCGCACTTTTAAATAAATCTGTTGTGATCATGCATTGTACGTATCGTACAATTCAGTTTCACATATATTATATTTTTCAGGCTGCTGTAAATAAATTTCAAACTTGTTTTGTATTTTCAATGCTCTGTTTTTTATAGTTGATTTATTATATATCTGTAGTAATGTTCAATTGAAGACACGAGTTAATGCAATACATTTTCCACAAATTTACAAACTTGTCTTTGAAATTCCATGTTGCATCTATTAAATTCTATATCCACGTTAGAATTTCATGTTCCTGTTTTAAATTTACGGTACAAGTGTTTCAAATTTAATTTCATCTACTGAGTTCGTAAAATTCAATTCCTTTGTATCTTAAATGTATTGTAAATTTCATATAATTTTTTACAGTGTAGTCTCGATTCACAGCAATGTTATGGGGTCTTCTCACTTTAGGCACTAAAAAAGGCTGTTTTCATGAAATTATTTGATAAGTTTATAGATATTGATATAGATATTGATATTATAGATATTTATAGATATTAATAGATATTAGATACATTTATAGATATTGATATTATAGACATTTATATAAAAGTTGTTACACTTAATAAATTCCCTTTCGAAATACATTTAAAAAAATGTTATTTATTTAAGTCACTATTTATAGACGAAAATGGTTGTTAAAAAAATATCCTAAAAAAGGAGTTCTGCGCTGTCATGAAATCTCGGAGATGGGTCATCCGAAACAAAAAAGTCAAACGCTTTGAGATTCAGTATGTTAATGGCTACAGCGCATCTCATGCGATTTTTGATATATAGAAAAATAACAAAATTTCGAACATTTTTCGAAAAAACAAAAAAAAAACGTTTTTTTTCACCGTTTTTGGTGAAGAAAATAGTAAATATCAGAATTTGAAAGAATTCTTGACATCTGCTATAGCTATAGTTGTAAAGAATATGTGGTTGAAATTTCATAAGGATCGGTTAGTAGTTTCGAACATTTCATCATCAAGCCGTCGAAAAACGTTGTTTTGAGAAAAATGCGTTGAAAGTTTGTTTGGGTTACATAAATGAATAAATAATTTTTTTACGTATTTCGAAAGTGGATTTATTAAGTGTAACAACTTTTATATCAATAGCTATAATATACAGCCATAAAAAATGCATAAAAATAGCATTTTTAGCGTCTAAAGTGAGAAGACCCCTTAAGGGCACGTCTAGTTTGACATTTTCAAAAATCGATTTTTTTGTTGCATATTTCGATAGTCTAAATACCTACCTTCTAGAATAACATGCTAAAATTTCAAGTGCGGATGTCAAATGGCTTTTGAACTACAGCCTTCTAAAGAGCAGCTGCATTTTTATCTCTCAACGCTTTTATCTCAAAACGACATTTTTCAAATTTTCTGAAGCTCTGACTCGAATTCAAATCACCCGATCGACTTCAATCTTGTATTAGCGTCGTTAGTATTTGTTTCTTCATACAATGACTTTCCAGTTTTTCGATTGGATAATAAATTTCAATTTTCCATGCAAAAAACCATTAGATTTTTAAGCGTAATTTGGAACTTTTTTAAAAACTCCGCCATTTTGTTGGATTTCAATTTTTTTCACAATCCTGCATCATTGTACATGCGATACCGTCTAGTTTAGAGGACTTAAAAAAAATTATTTCTGACACTCTGAAGGCCGCGATCACTGCAGGAGTGGGAGAACTTTCTTTTGGAGACTCGGAAGGAGGCGCATTAGTCGCCGGAAACTGAATATTTTCATACGAAAAAATTACTGTGTATACATCATTTATACACGAATATATCCTCGAAATTTCAAAACTTTCGACGTAATACTTTTCTTTCAATAAATTCCCGAAAAGCCCCTTTTTTGGGCAATCACACTAGTGATGTCCCTTAAGGAGTTTAGGGATAATTGACAAAATATTACCATTTGATTTAAATTTATACAGTCTACATCGTTTCTATAAAATGTATAATTGAAAAAACACTTTTCAACATAGGGAGATGCCCATGCTTATAGCTAAATGGCAGTTTTACGCATGAAAAAGTGTGAAAAAAATGTTAAAAATGTTATGCAAAACCGTCAAAGCACTCAGTACATTAGGACACTGATGACAAAACCGTCATAATGTACTCCTTATGTTATCTGATCTTAGGCATCGCAATGTGTCAAACACTGTTTTTTTTAATTGCAAATTTTATAAAAACAGCCTAGACGATCGATTTAAAATGTGTAGAGTGCATTCAGCATATGACAAAGTATTTACTGCATAAATTTGAAGCAAATGGTAACATTTCGGCATTTTTCCCGAAACCCCTTAAGGGGGAGAGTTCGTCCGCGGTCTCAATTTTTCAGGATTTCTTCAATGGATTTTAAGAGTTATAATTTAAAGAAGTCTGTATAAATTTGAAATTTCGAAAATATGAATTTTTTTATTGCGTGGGTTCGTAGTCGAGGGTTGTAACTTTAATTTGCAGTAAAGATTTTGGGAAAATTCCAAAAATTGGCCGGATTATGACGATTTTTGTAGCGGCTCCGATTTACCCTTTTTCGTTTGCGTTTTTTTTTTCTCGAAACTACGTTTACTGAAATGATGTAAATCGTATGACAAAATCGATTCGTTCGACCCACTTCAAATACAGACGGGAAAAGTTCAAAACAGCTGCTATCGTATGGACGGACGATTTTCCGATTGGCGTATCCATTTGTTAATAAAAAATATTGAAGTTGTTTTTTTTTGGTCGAAAATCGGAACTTTCTGCAACTTTCCTTTTATGTAATCTTAAAAATTTCAACGAAGCCGATCGCAAATTTTGTTGAAATTGTTTCTTTTGTTATCATCCAAACTGATATTTTGCAGATTTAGGTTGTAGATCGCTACATAAGAATCCTAAAAAAAATTGCTTATATTCGTAAATCAAATCTGCCAAAGGAAATTTTGGAAATCAGAAAAAAATTCATTTTTGCTGCATGTCAACGATGCAAACTTCAACATCATTTTCGTGTATCAACCGTATAACCAGATGATTTTTCGATATGTCTATCCATTTTTTTATCACAAATAATTGAAAAAAAAAATGTTTTTGTTAAAAATCGAACGTTTTTTTGCATCTTGCCATTTTAGTAATTTTCACGATAAAAAAAAGTATCCGCTCATAGGAAAGCGTTATTTTTGTTCTAAAAGAACAATTAGTTCTTTTTCATTTCAGACCACCCTAGTTTCCAGAACCACTTACACGGATTGGCTATGCAGCAAACGCCGGCACTATCTCAAAAAATAATAACTTCATTGTTCATCAATATACGTCAATTAAAAAAAATCAAACTCCACCAGATTGTGTATTAATTCTGGGTAAAATTCCGACCTCGTCATCTCGATAATTTTATCAGAAAAAGTATTGAAAATCGATTTGTTGTTTAGGCCCCAAGCTCTACGGATAATTACATCACTAGAAACAAATACATAAACGATTGAGTCAGGTGATCATGAGAGCCTCTTTAACATAGACAATTGAATAAAAAATCTTCTCCGAATAATCCCTAAAGAGCCTCTTTATAAAAAGCACAATTAATACTAAGCGTATTTTTCCTCTTATTGTGTCTCGTTTTTATTCGGTTGGCTGAAAGATCGGTCGGAAATAACATTTCGAATATGTGAAAATTTGAGATAATTTGATACTTGGATGAAAAAAAAAACTTTTTTCCCCAACTAATTGGCCTTACACAAGCATCGATATGTATAAGAGTGAGGGTTTAGATGTTGCGAAGCAATCGTTAATTAGCGTTTGTACAGTTGTTGTAGTTTTTTGGTGTGTCATTTTTGTGCGTTTGTCGATCCAGTTGTCAAGTCAATATACAAATGTGTGCGCGCGCGCATGCGTGTGTGTGTATTTTAATCGCGACGTTAGCATTAGCCTTCCGAAAATTTGGAGACATTCTCGTTGCTACGAGAAATATTCCGAGCTATATACCTAGAAAATGAGTTAAGTTATTGTGCTTGCGTTGTTTGATAGCTCACATTCGATACGTTAAAGTTTATTACCTTTCGAATGGCGAGCGCGCGAAAATGTTGCCACAGGTGAGTTGGAATTGACAAGAATCGTCTGACGTGGGCTGAATTGTATAAGTGTATGCGATGGAGAGAGAGAGTGAGAGAGAGAGAGAGAGAGAGAGAGAGAGAGAGAGAGAGAGAGAGATTCAGTAAAATTGAGTGCCAAATTTGAGTCTACGATAGGAAGAGAATATGAGACAAAAATATCGAAGGAAAAAAGTATTCTGCTGTAACTTTTGTCTATCCATATAAATATAAGTAGATATACACAAAGTGAACGAATGCAATAAAAATGGAAAAAATCCATACATTTGTGCCTATGACAAAAAAAATTGTCATATAAAATCAACGATGAAAATGGCAAAACATTTCGCTCGGGCATATATTTCTGAAATCATAGCATCGAAGAAAAAGCATGAAAATCTCGCGCGAAGTTTGGCCAGGGCAGTCCGTTAAAATTCGGATTACTCCAGATCGACATAGTTAAAAAAAGTTTTAGAAAAGTTGAACAAGACCATTTTTCAAATTGCACAGAAAAAATCTTTAAAAAAAAAATAAATTAAGAAAAATGTTTTTCAAAAGTTGGACAAGATAAAGTTTTCAAATTGTACATAAAAAACCTATTGTCTCGTATAATATTGCCCATTTCGATGTACGAAGTTGATCAAAATGAAAAAAAATCAAACATTTTTTCCTATGACGAAAAAAGAAATCGCCATATAAAATTAACGATGAAATTGGCAGAACATTACGCTCGGGTATAAATTTCAAAAATCAAAGCAGCGAAGAAAAAGCATGAAAATCTCACGCGAAGTATTGCCAGAGCAGTCCGTTGAAATTCGGATTACGCTAGGTCGATATTATTAAAAAATGTTTTACAAAAGTTTGACAAGACAATTATTTCAAATCGTACGCAAAGAAAAATATTGTCTCGTATAATAGTACACATTTTGAAGTTTTCACCCTCGATGAATTTTAATTCGACGCTCTATGTCCCAAATTCAAAATGGCGAATAAAAGTCAAAAAATCAAGTAGTAATTTCAATCTAATTCGTAATTCTGATTTTCCTACAATGTAAAAAATGATATGAAATTTACAATACATTTGAGATACAAAGGAATTGAATTTTACGAACTCAGTAGATGGAATTAAATTTAAAACACTTGTACCGTAAATTTAAAACAGGAACATGAAAATCTCACGTGGATATAGAATTTAATAGATGCAACATGGAATTTCAAAGACAAGATTGTAAATTTGTGGAAAATGTATTGCATTAACCCGTCTCTTCAATTGAAAATTACTACAGATGTATAATAAATCAACTATAAAAAACAGAGCATTGAGAATACAAAACAAGTTTGAAATTTATTTACAGCAGCCTGAAAAATATAATATATGTGAATCTGAATTTTACGATACGTACAATGCATGATCACAACAGATTTATTTAAAAGTGCTTTTTTTATTTAAAAATCACATGGAACAATGTGAAAATTATATTAAATGTACACTACATTTAAGGCATAAAAGAATTGAATTTTACGAACTTAATATACACTCGTATATTGATATCAGCAAGTGGTTCTTGATTTCAATATGCATGGATGTGAACATTTTTTTACACGTGCATTATTTTTCAAACGCACAAGTATATCAATATTACGGAGCTACACTTTTATTTTTTAAATAACCTGCTTTGGATTTTCAAAATATTATTTAAAATTTCATAAACGGCGTCCGCATAAAAACTTCCTACACTTGTGTATTAATTTTTATACAGACATTTTTTACAGTGTACAAACAACATCGAGTTAAGATTCCATCAGTTTAAGAATAATATATATGAGCCATCATTATATTGGATGAGAAAATATGAACGTCCTTTGACACTCAATTATATTATATATTAAAAATAATTGTGGGTCCCATCAAACAGCCGAACCTCAACATCCACACGAGTTTGCGAGATTTTCCCAATTCCGATTTACCTTGAATCCTTCATATTCCTAATATTCTCCCGAGTGAAACAAAGTTGTCCAATTCAAACACCGATTTTCAATTTCCGCTCGTACTTCGCGTCATCTGATATAAAAGTCGCACGAATTTTCGACTGTTTCATTATATTTGGTGCAATCGCGAGCAAGTGTGTCACGAGCAATCATCCAATAATTTTTATATCTCAACCAGCTGCAGTAAATACAAGATCGCTCGCTCTGATTACGGGGCATTGAGGAAAATCGCTGAAATTCTTTCAATTACGGCGCCAAATGGGATGAGAGAAATGACTTCGGTGCCGAGACAAAAAGGGGGCGGTGAGAGGGAGAGAGTTTCTCGTAACTTTTTTCCTCCTTCCGCAGAGGTTTTAGGAGCTATGAGATTTTCGAGAGCGAGAAAGAGCGCATCGATATTCATAGCAAAGTGTGCGTTGAAGGTTCAAGTTTTCACCCTTACTGCTTCGTATATACATAGAAAAAAATATACATGCATACACACACACACACACATCCATATATATACTAAAACGCTAAATATTCGCGAGGAACGAGGGGGAGGGATTCGAAACGAGCAACGAGAGGTCTTAGGGGTTATGCAAACGGGAGAAAGGATAGCAGGGGAATGGAAAGGCTGGATGAGTGATCAAGATCGGGAAGGGCGAGGGAGGGGGGGAGTCACGAGCGGACAGCAAAACCATCGTCGCGCAGAGCTTTCGGTCGCTTGATTGGAAAGGACAGGACTATCCGCAATTTGCGATTTCAAGGGTGTCGGAGGGTGGAGGAGTCGCAAAAAGGGCTTGCGAAAAGGTGAGAATTCGCTTGTCTTTTATCCAGAGACCTCATTCGCGTTTCTTCGTCTTCTCTCTCTCTCTCTCTCTCTCTCTCTCTCTCTCTCTCTCTCTCTCTCTCTCTCTCTCTCTCTCTCTCTCTCCTTTCTACAGTCCTTTCTACATTTTCACATTGTCTTTAACGCCTCCCTCGTCGTTCTCCCTTCTCTCGTCCTCAACGAGAGATCCTCTTTGCATTTTTCACGGGGAGAGCTCGAATCGTCAATACTTTCGCCCAATTTCGAACATTCGTCGAAAAAGGGAGCCCGGATTTAATCTTTCGCGACGCAGTGCTTTTTATGCAAAACTTTTCGGTAATTTTCTTATACGCGTCGGTGAGAGCAAGACGGAGAAGAAAATATATTGAATGTGAAAATATATTGAATGAAGTGATCGCGGTGTATCTGAAGAAGAGTTAACTCTCGTTCGACGTTTCGAGAACAATCTCTCCTTGATTGGTTCGAGAATGATCGTCCGGCGATGTTATTAATCGAGACGAGTGTTCTCGCCATTTTGAGCGCAGATATATTTATTTTTTAGCTTTAACAAAAGCTATTTATATTTCTTTAATATTTACCTTGAATACAAGCTGTGTATTTTAACAATGTATTTATTTTTATAGTTTTAACAAAAGGCAGTAAAGTAACAACTTTACTGCCATCGAGAATGGAGTTTTGATTTTGGGGAGTCGGAGGTGCTTTCATTTTTGAACATTTTTATGGTATTTTGAGGGATGAAAGTAGGCCGGGCTTAAACAAAATATAAGCGCCGCGATGATTAATGATGCGTTAGTTTTCGCGGGCTCACTCGTAGTCGAGATGGTCTTGGGACGAGCGGTCTATGAATGGATAATCCTGCAACTGTCGATGGGTCAGATCATATCCTACTGGATATGCTGGAATTTCAGTTTAGTAAAATGTCCCACGATTTTCGAGATAAAAATCATCTGTTTTTGGTTTTTTGCGTGCCATTTCTACAAATGATAACTTTTTTTGACCCGGTTTTTCAAAAATACTCTTGGTTATTTGTTTTATCAAAAAAAGTCTTCTTTTTAACCTTAAATGTTAACGAAACTTTATGAAAAAGGTCTTATGCAGAATTTCCATGCTAACGAATTCGAACATCTGACTTTGATAGTCTCCAGTGTAAAAAAAAAAGTAATACGCATGTAATGCCGATTACTCGAAAAAGTTGCTCAGTTATTGTCGAATCGTGTCATTTGTAGAAATGGCATGCGAAAAACCAAAAGTAGATGATTTTTTTCCAGAAATAACATACAGCTAAAAATGTCGGAAACCGTGGGACTTTTAGTATATTCTAGCATATAGTAGGACATGATCTGACTTATCGATACTTGCAGGATTATCCATTTATGAATGGATGTATATATACCCTGTATATATACAGGACACCCTGTATATATTACAGGGTGTTAGGAAGGTTGATGCATTAAGGGGGTGGTAGGTCACCTCGTTAGGAACATATCTAACCTAGTCGAAAGTCTAAGGATTTCGAGTTATCACGATAAGTATGATTTTTGGAAAATTTCCCAACATTAGGTACTAACTCGTTTACCTCTTATTTTAATGCTATTTTTTATAAAATAACTTTAACATAAGAGTTATTCTTTGACGTTTTTTAATGATTCAACACGTCCTATTTAGTTTGTTGTGTGGATACAGACGATTTTATTCGTGTTTGTCGATTGAATACACATTTAAATAAGGCGCAAAAAGTTTTTAGTTACCAATTATTGTCTGTTTGAACATTATGAACGAGTTAGTAGCTGCTTTTGGAAAATTTTCCAAAAATCATACTTACCATGCTAACTAAAAATTCTTAGACTTTGGACTAAGGTAACCGAGGGTGAATATGTTCCTAACGAGGTGACCTATCACCCCCTTAAAGGGAGGGTAGGGGTTTCAGCGTGAAAAAAGCGTTGTGTATTGTTAAGTGTCATTTTAAGAACATTCCGTGAAATTTGTACGCGAAAATATCCACAAACAAGCCGGTGATAAAGCTTTTTCATGAACGCCTTTAACAAGATTTGCGGTGTTCACTGTATCTCAGCTAGAAATTATCTGAAATCAAGTACCATTCAAATTTAGTCAAAGTATCATCAAATCCTCCCCCAACGGTCATCGATAAATTTTTTTTTCATTTCTAAATTTTTGGCGGTCATGTAAAGTGAAAAGTGTTATTTTTCACGAAAAATTCCGCCATTTTGGTGGTGGAGAACCCCCTCAATGTAAAAAGAAATCTCAAACTAACCGTTGGGGGGAGGTATTTTATATGTAGAAAGTGTGGACCAAGTTTGAAATAAATCGGTCATGTAGTTTTCAAATGGCAGTGAACACGGATTTTGAAAAAATTCTTCGAGAAAAACGCGTTTGAAGTTTTAGCTGTCGGAGCGACAGTGTTAGAGGAGCGTTTTTTGGGATTATATTCTTGAAATGTTTAACTATAAGAAAAGACAAAAAAATCGATTTTTCAAAAGTGCAAACCCCTACCCTCTCCTTGAGACCTTGCATCGTCCTTCCTAACACCCTGTATATATACACACATATATTTAGAGAGAGAGAGAGAGAGAGAGAGACGGAGAGGCAGAGAGAGAGAGTGAAATACACACATATATATATATATATATATATATATATATATATATATATATAGAAAGAGAGAGAGAGAGAAAGAAATTCCGACTTCCGTTTCTCACGTCTCTCGAGGCTTTCTCGTCATGAAACGAGGGTTATATAACCTTTGCGACAGAAACCTCGGCAGTCACCCTCGTCGGGAGTAGAAAACTAAGAGAGAGAGAGAGAGAGAGAGAGAGGGGGGTAGAGTCGAGACACGCGGCGGATCCTTAAATTATAAACAGTGCGAGGCTAACGTCGCCTCCGGACTTTGATCGTGTGTTCGCTTCTCGTTACTCCGTTGCAAACCGTCTACCGCACACTTGCACACCCAGGAGGAGAATATGGTCCAAGAAGCTGAGGAACAACCGGGACGAAGAAGACGATAGCTGGAGAAACTTGGCGTGCACTTGTATATGTACGCCGGGGTCTCAGAGGCAAGTTTTCATTTCGAGACAGAACAAGACAGAAATCCACTGAAAGGGATAGATAGAGGGAGAGAGGCGGGGTGCACGAATAACAAACGAGAATTTGGGAATTTGAGGTTTCCACTCTTAAGACTCTCTCTCTCTCTCTCGCTCTCCTTTGGATTTTCCTCCCTTCTTTCTTCATGCACTTGACGTCCATTTTCTTCATGCACTAGACGTCCATTTCCGGTTTCACCGGACTCCTCCGCTTGCCGCCATTAGTAATAATGCACAACGTATTAGAGACACGTGGAAAAAAGACATTGCTTCGAATTATAAACAGTGGGACGATTGTACGTGTCACATTTGAGTATTCTTCGTTCCATCGAGTTTTCCCAAATGTATTCCGTGGTAGCCCTTCTTTCCCTTTATACCCGCCACTATTTTGCACATATACGAGATCTTTTCGACTGACGACACACGTCAGGCAGTAGCGTGTATGCCACGTATGACCGTGCGGGCTCTTTTTAAATGTCTACAGTGTACGGGCACGAGAGCATGCAAAGGCAAAGAGGGACGGTGAAGTTAGGGGGTGGTGGGGTTACGCGTTTATCCGCGAAAAAGTTTCACACTCGTTTTCATCTCGCACTTTCAGGCGCAGACCATTCCATGTGGAATGAGCCGATCGTCGGAAATTTCATAGTTCAATTTACTAGGTGCGCAACTGAGTTCCCGGGTTTCACACATGGATGGCGCTAGCAACACACGTCGACGGCATACAGGTCTGAAATTGGGTGTCTTCATAGCTTGGACATCCGTTAAGAATACCCAGTCGTAATGTAAACAAATATCGCAACACAACGACCTTTTTTCTAACCTTGAAAATGTCAATGATTGTGCCGAATAAACAGCATTTGCGGGAAGCATTGCCTTTCTGCGTCAACCGAAAAAACAACAGCAGCTGAAGCACGTCGGTTACTTGAGGAGGCCCACGGCGAACATATACCATCGAAAACAACGTGTGAAGATTGGTTCAAAGCTGTTCAGAAGTGGCGATTTTGAGGCTGGTGACAAGGAGCGCTCGGGAAGACCGCAAACATTTGCGGACGCCGATCTGCAAGCGTTATCGGATGAAGATGAGACTCAAACAGAAGATCAACTTGCCGAGGCATTAAACGTGACTCGGCAATGGATGTCGAAACGTTTGCACGCCATGCGCCATGGGGAAAATTCATAAGGAAGGAAAGTGGATGCCGCATGAGTCGACTGAGAGACAAATGGAAAATCGAAGAGCCACTGCCGAAATTTTGCTCTTGCGGCAGAACAGAAAGAGTTTCCTGCATCGAATTGTTACTGGCGATGAAAAATGGATATATTTCGAGAATCCCAAACGCAGAAATTCGTGGCTTTCACTTGGCGAAGCGTCAACATCGACGGCACGGCCAAAAGGAAAATTTCAAAAAATCGAGAGCAAGCAAGACTTAAAGAAATCGATGATGATGAGCAATCGGAAGGGATTTTGTACGGTGCAGGAATTGTCGATTGAGTTTGAGTAAGAGTTTTTCATAGTATAAACTTCAAACGCGTTTTTCTCGAAAGAACCTTTTCAAAGTCTAGCTCCATCGAATCTCTCTTCTCTTAGAATTTGAATCACATATTGTAAACACGATACGCAACAAGATGACCCTCGATAGTTTTAAAATTTTGATTTTTACTCTTTTTTTTGCGAAAAAATGCGAAAAAAACGTGTTTTAAAAAAAAATCGTTTTTCATGTGCCATTTTTTTATTTTGTGCATAAAACTTTATATCCGAGGGTCATTTTGTAGCTGGTGTCGTACTGAATGTAGTGGATTTTGTTTTTTTTTGTTTCAGACAAGCCGTTGTCGAGTTGTGATGGAGCTACCTCGGGGCCGTCCATTAATTACGTGAGGCTCAAATAGGGGGAGGGGGGTTTGGATAACATCACGATTGATCACGGGGGGGGGGGGGGGGGGGGGTGTCGTGACATATCACGTGTATTTCTTTTTTGTATAACTGCGTGAATCGGAGAGCATCCGCTGTGAGCTATGGAATAGGCAAGTTGTGCCCAGAGGGCTGGTACCTTTTGGAATTTTTGCTACGCAAAATGACTGCATTTTTAGTGTCGTACTCTGCCACTCGCAGCGCTAGTTATATTCTTACAACCTGATGCGTGCGCAGGGGCTATGTATATAATACGGTCCCTCTGTACGCCGTGCGGGTCTCACGCCTGCGCAATAAGAATATTGTAAGATAACTGCTAGCGCCATGGGGAGAGGTAGAACTAAAAAAGTGGTCAAAAAGAGCAGCATTTGTATGCTGATAGGGGATAGAAGTTTTCAACCCCCTGGTTGTGCCTAAATAGTCAACTAAACAACAGTTTTTAGTTCTATTTAAGGCCTTACGCCCACTTCTAGCGCCTTTTTCATGAATTTTTTTAAAGAAAACTACAAAACTTTTTTAATCGATCAATATACCATCTTAAAGAACACATCTTGAAGAACTTTCAGTAATTTTTTTATTGAAAAATATTACATTGTTTAGTGGCAAATGGCGGTCAATGAAATAATGTTTTTATATACACGGTTTGCGGTGACCAACATTGCGGCGAAGTGGATCATCTGGAAAAAAAATGCGGATGGATTTAGTCAAATATAAGTATAAACTAGTCTTTAATCGAAGGATTTTAAAAAATATTTACTTTTCACAAAATGGCGGACAGTCAAAGTTAATGGTTCGATTTTAACGAAAAAAAACGGCCGTTTTTTGGCGATAAAACGGCCATTTTTGTCGAAAAAAAAATCGAACGATTAAAGACTACATTTTCATGTATTAAATAAGCCTGCAAAATTTCAAGAAGATCGGTTCATTAGCGTTCCAGTAATCTTGGTCACCGACGTCAGAAATGCCATTTTGAGAAAAACGCGTTTGAAGTTTTAATTTCAGTTTACACGAAGAACGAATTTCCTCTTTCAACGCTCATATCTCAGTCAATTTTGTTCGGATCGACTTGAAATTTTCAGGACATATTCTCAGATACTTATACTTCAAAAAAATGCAATAAAAAAATCGATTTTTTCAAAATCGCAAGTGGGGGTAACCCCTTAATTTCGACTGGCCACCTACTTAAAGTGAAGTGCCTACATCTGATCCACAAAAGGCTTGTCCACTTGTTACTGTAGAAAATACGCAAATGAGCCCATGATCATAGGACAATGCCATTTAAATATATTGACAATATATATTATTTCGTTTTTGACAATCAAATACCGTACTCCCTGTCGGTTGTGTCTGACATTTCTTAACACAACAAAATACACGTGATGTAGGCGGGGGGGGGGGGCTGGAAACCTCACCACATATCACCACAGGGGAGGGGGGCTCAGAAAGTGGCCTAAAAAACCTCACGTGATTAATGGACGACCCCCTAGCCCACCTAATTTTGAGGCGTTACGATAAACTATAGTTTTTGTACTTTAAAATTAATAAAAAATAATAATTTTTTTAAAATGTATTTTAAGACTTTATTTATCAAGCCCAACAACTTTTATATTCATATCTTTTATAAAATCTTCAAAACAAAATCGCGGAAATAGCCTTTTTTTCGTGGCTCCAAAGTGGACTGGCCCCTTAACGAAGCGGTTGGCGTTCATAATTTGCTGGAAAATTTAAAATACCATGTTTTTTCGATAAAAGTTAACTGCAGCTTCTAAAAGTCGGCTGGGCGCACTGGGCAGCACCATACTTCGAACTTTAAGGGGGAATCGCCCTCTGAAAACTTCAAAAAATCGTTTTTTCTTCGCATATTGTTATAGTGTGAACTTTCAAGAATATTTTAAGACCAACCGGACCCTGAAATTCTAAAAATGGATGAAGTTATATCTATTTTTGTGGTACAGTTTGTAACGTCAGGAATGATTCGCGTGTGACGAAAGCGGACATCAAAGCACAAGAGTACTCAAAAGAGGCGCGAACTGCCCGCAGATTGAATGGATTAGGTGTGCAACACGTTCTCGATTATGAGGAAGGACACTTACATGGTGTCGGAATCGCTGACAGCGGTAAGACGACTTTGAACGCGATTATCTCGAACCTATATATCTTCACACGGCGGGATTGATATCTCGAGTAACTTTCACACTATTTACTTGAATTTGCACAGATAGCGTTCATCAAACAGTAGTCATTTTCGGTTCAGGATTGCATTTTTTAAATTGGATGAACCATTCGTTAATAACAATGACTTGAGCATGCTGTTTTTAAACACAAAAATGAGCTTTTCTTTGGAGAAGCTGTCATTTTTCGTATTTTTCGAAATTTCGAAAAGTGGATGGTGAATCCATAGCCAGTTGGATATATTTGAGGAAAAAATGTCTTGCTTTCGTTTCAGATTACATTTGAGCCTGGCAGAGAAAAAATTACATTGTAACCACAAACATGTGTACAACAGGCTGGAAAAAAATTAATTTATTCCAACCAATGTGTTACTAGAAAAAAAAACTCATTATTCTGACCCGTCAAAATGGGCTTCCACAGATACCCCGTTAAGGCGGGGTATACATTACAATTCGCAACCCACGCGACAACCTTGCTGTGACACTCTGCCAAAGCTCCGCCATTTTTGTAATAAAAGTATTTTAAAAATTGTTTTGTATACTTAAATATACTATTAAATGATACCTAGAGTTTGATGAATGTAGAATCATTATTTCTAAGTTTAAAAAATCTCTCAAGATTGCTCAATTTTTTCCCGTCGTAATATATATCCTGCCTTGAAAGATCGTTCAGTTAAGGGGTCTTCTCACTTTAGACGCTGAAAAAAGGCTATTTTCATGAATTTTTTTGGTAGGTTTATGCTACAGATATTGATATAAAAGTTGTTACACTTTCGACATAGCACAGCCAGTGGAGCGCCAATGGGTCTTCATTTGACTCACACTCTTATTTGCTCTGAATCACCCAAAACTATTTATTGTTATTACCAATAACAGATTGTAGTTGTAAAATAATAATTACAAATAAAAACTTTCGGCATACGTTTAAAAAAAATTAATTTATTTAAGCCACTATTTATAGACGAAAATGGTAGTTGAAAAAATGTCCTAAAAAATTGTAGGTCTGTGCTGTTGACGAAATCTCAGAGATGGATCATACGAAACAAAAAAATCGAATCGGTTTTAGACTCAGTATGTTAATGGCTATAGCGCATATCACATGATTTTTTATATATGCAAAAATATTAAAATGGCGGACATTTTTCGAAAAAACAAAAAAAAACCTGTTTTTTTCACCGATTTTGGCAAAAAAATGGTAAATATCAAAATTTTGAGAAAATCCTTGATATGCGCTATAGCTATAATTGTAAAGAATATGGTGAGGATCGGTTCAGTAGCTTCGAAGATTTCATGAACAAGCCGTCGATAAACGTTGTTTCGAGAAAAACGCGTTCAAAGTTTGTTTGGGTTACATAAATACATAATTTTTGTCTTAAATCTATTTCGAAAATGTATTTATTAACCCTTTGAAGCATAGTGAAGCATGTCACCCACTTCCACTCTGTTTTTCTTGAATAAAACATTTTTTAGCGCATAACGACGAATGTAAATGTATGTTTAGGATGTTAGGATATCAATTGTTACTACAATATCACTATTAAGGGCTTATGTTGCACTTAGTGGATGTTGATCATCACTACAGTACAAAAAACACGTTTTCTAGACAATAAATGTAATTGTGCCTAATCTAGCAGGTAAACCATACAAAAAAAAAATGAATTTCGAGTCTTTTTTTGAGTCGCTGATTACGAACTCGAGCTCAAAATCCAGAAATTCAAAATGGCGAATCCAATATGGCGGACCAAAACCGGAGATTTCACCGGAATTACTAAAACATCGGAGTTGCTCAATATGTTGAATCTGTTATACTGACTTTCTGATAGAATTACGCTTTTAGCATTACCCGGAGCTAACGGTGAGGACGTAGCGAGTTTCTCGCTCCATATTTTTTACTTTTTAATATTTTATTTATTTATTTTTGCTTCTTTTATTTTATATATTTTTTATATTATATATTATTATAATATATTATAAAAATATATTTATACATTAACTATAATATATAAATAATTGTATGTATTATTATAACCTAAACAAACAATTTTTACATTTGTGCTCCGTCATATTGGATCCGCCATTTTGAAATTTCAAATTTTGAGTGCAGATTTCTCATCAGCGACCCCGAAAATCCCCGAGTACAAAGTTTTGAGCTGATAGCCCGTAAGGAAAAATGTATACTTCAAAGGGTTAAGTGCAACAATTTTTATACCAATATCTTTAATATAAACCTATCAAAAATGCATAAAAATAGCCTTTTTCAGCGCCTAAAGTAAAAAGACCCCTTAACCTAACGATAGTTTATCGCCATGCCAATCATGAAACCGTCAACTATATGACGATTCCTTGCAACCAACTTACATTTACCCTTACCATACGATTTTTCACCCCTCGCGATTCTCGCGAACCCCCTGCACGATTCTCCCCGTCCATCATTTCGCTTCCTTCATCCTTCACCGACTCAGCCCTCCCTCCAAAAGAATCCCGTCCCTCGACGGCTAATTTCTCGCGAAAACGAATAGTCATCATCAAACCTCGCTGCACATCCGTCGTTTGTTTTTTTTTTTTTTTTTCAAAACGACGCAATTTATTTTCCAAAATTCAAAACGCGCGTGTACGTCAATTTTAAGGGGGTTCGTTCGAGGCGAAAGTGCCCGTGTAGATGGATGCGCGGTGGCAAAGTACTCTAACGCACCGTCGCTTTGCTCCGGTGCGGGTAACCTGTGCGCCCGTATAATATACACCTTTCTTTTTTTTTTACCTCGGACCGCCCCGACGAGAGGGTGTTCGAGCCGTCGAAAAGAACGCTTTAAGGGTCATAAAACATTTGTTTCCCTTGCCGCCACTTTCCCGCACGATTTATATACGCCGTACACCCACGCGTGCATATATCTACACGAGAGGTGTGGGTGGGTGTGCGTGCGTATACATATCGAATCCGTGTGGTATACGGCTCGCGTAGTCGCTCCTTTGAGCCAGCGCGGAGAGTTCGCGACGTACGCGGGCCACCGCGGGATTTTGAATTGAATTTGAAATCAGGGAGCTCGATTTTATGGGCTCTCGCCGCGATGTCAAGCCACCGAAGAATTCCAAAGTATATGTGACAAAAGGCAGGATATATATGTTGTTTTTTTTTTCGTTTTTTTTTCCGCATGGCCGTCTAAAGTTTTCACGCGAACGTGCAGTGGAGAACGAAGGATCGAGCAGTTATCGGGGCGCCGGTTTTTTTTTCCCCTCGTCGCTGTATTACCGTAAAACGGGGTTAAATTGACATTAAGGAGGTACGGTGATTGGAGCGAGTTCAAGATAAAAGCCCGATTTTTTTATAGCATTGTCGAGACCTTCGTCCTTGCGTATGCGGAGTTTCCACGAGATTTACCGTACACTTTCCGAGTTATTAATTGTTAAAGTTGGTGAATTAGTCACACGTAGACGACAAAATGTGCCTGTCCTCTCGTATATCGATTTTTTTGTGCTACTTGGAGCCAAGAAACAAGTAAAAAAAACTGATGGTTGCGGCGTTGAATCTTTGTGATCGATAAGGCACCTTGAATTGGAAAGCTCACCGCAGAAATAAACAACGAATTTAGAAATAAAGTCGCAAAAACCGAAGTTGTCGAAGAGCGAGACTTCTCGCGACGTAACAGCAGCCATCTTGCTAGACGATTCGTCTATCGGATATTTTGAACGCGAATTAAAAATATGATTGTGCGAAGCCGTACATTTTTTAATGGGTTATAAAGGGCCTTTCTCCGATATTTACTTGAAGTTCTTTTACGTACAGTTAAGAAATTTCAATTTTTCTGGCGACATGTACCTATGCAACGCATCTATATATAAATTCAGCATGGGAGAACCGTCATATAAAATAAACGTTCCTTTTTATACCTGCAAATATTGTGAAAATTGGGAAAGGGAAAAATAACATAACAATCGATGAAATATGTTTTGACTTTGGACAGATTGGACATTGGACATTGAGGGTAACGTCAACGCGACGTTTTTTATTTGCGATCGCAATATTATCTTTTCATTTTCTAAATCTTGTCCGTCAGAATCTACATTTGTCTCTAAACTGGACTTCAGGTACAATCCCGTTACTCTTTTGATAATTTGACAGTATTTTCATTCTCCATGTTAACCGGCTACAAAAAATAATAAGCCGCGAAAATGCGACGATGCTAAACGTCAACGATATGGCGTACTAGTGAAGTCGAGTAGTAGATTATTAAGGTTGTTTCCATATTATAAAAATAATAGGAAACTAGAAATTCAATACTTAAAAAACATTTCTCGAAAAATAGGCCATATACATATACCTAAAACGTGGCGATATTACGGCGTGAAATAGACTCTAAGTTTACTAGCATGGTCATGACCGTACCTCCTTAAGGGTAAGTTTGACAGTTCTTGGGGCTTATTTGGCAGGGACTAATTCTTTTTTTCTATTGTTGCTCAAATTTGGTGTTCAAGTTTATTATAATGTTGTTAAAGTTGATTGTAATGATGCTCAAGTTGGTTTGATCTCAATGAAAATTATAAGACTGATTAAGTGCCTATAATAGTACCCTATGTACTTTTACCTATGATATTTTCATGTCAATTGTTTCCTTAAGGTAGAACAAGGGGGCCGGATTGAAATTCCGAACTTTGAATGATCAGAACGCTCAAAACTCCGAAAGAATTTTACACGAAAGACCAGACCATCGTCTGGACAATGTTATACGTTCTACATCATTTACAGTCAATTTGTAGACTTTCGCTGGCATGACATACCGAATGACATACTGGGTTGAAATACCGAATTTTGAATGCGCCGACGGTTTGAAATTCCTAATCTGAATGTTCCGAAATTATAAGGTTCGTCAAGATCGTGGCAGCGAAAAAGAATCTAAAAAAATGTTAGGCCTGCGCTGTTGATGAAATCTCGGAGATGGATTGTCCGAAACAAAAAAATCAAACGGTTTTAGATTCAGTATGTCAACGGCTATAGCGCTTACCATACGACTTTTGATGTATCCAAAAATAACAAAATGGCCGACATTTTTCGAAAAAACGTGTTTTTTTACGTTTTTGGCAAAGAAAATAGTAAATATCAAAATTTTAAAAATCCTTGATATTCGCTATAGCTATAGTTGAAAAGAATATGTGGTTAAAATTAGTCGAAAAACGTTGTTTCGAGAAAAACGCGTTTAAAGTTTGTTTGGGTTACGTAAATGCATAAATTTTTTTTTTTTATGTATTTCAAAAGTGTATTCTCTAAGTGTAACTACTTTAATATCAATATTCATAATATAATCTCATGAAAAATTAATGAAAATAGCTTTTTTTAGAGTTCTGAAATTTCTCCCAAACAAGCACAATAACATGAACAATGTTTGGTTAAAATTTGACCAAAATCTACAGAAATGAAGAGCGCGCGCTCGTTCTACCTCAATAAAGATGACATTTTGATTGTAAAAAAGCGTCGTTTATCATTTAATTCCATGTACAGGCGAACCTCGATATAACGCCTCTCTGGGGAATTTCGTTATATCGAGTTTCCCTTATATTGAGGTTTCGTTATATCGAGATCATGTTCCTTAAAATGTTCTTTAAAAAAATATATATCAGTACTATAAATATAGGGATATTTTTTAAAGCCAGGTAGGTTTAAATTAAAGCAATTTTTACAAGCAATTAGCAATTAGAGCATAATGAATATTATTATGTCCTTGTATCAAGGTTTCCGCCGTCCATTGGAAGGGAATGGACAAATCTTCGTTATATCGAGGTTCGACTACATACTGCATAAAATATATTTAAAAAAAAAAAAAATGATGTTAATGTAACACTTTGACATGTTACATTTCAATTTGTCAAAAATTCCACAATCGGATTGACTTTGGCACCTGAAAAAAAATGGTGAGGGCTTGGTGGGGTTTGACTTTCTCATACATGTGTTAGCCAAAGGACACGTTGTTCTATTGGAGTAAAAAAACGTTGGAATTTAGGACGTTAAAAAAAATGTACCTACAAAAACTTCCAAAACCTGCTCGAAGTAACCCCATTTTACGTGACAATTCGACGTTGCCTAGCTGCTCTTTTTTACGTTACCTTTCAATTGTGCTCGGATGAACGACGTTTTTCGCCTTTTTTTCGAAACTTTGCGGCACGTTTGTTCAGCTGGTTGCGCGGCAATGCGGGAGGGGAGGAAAGCTCTACACGCTTGCGGCTGATGATGAATACGAGTCTACGAATTTCGTAGGCGACTAGATGTGGAGCATGGGGGAGGGGGCGGGGGGTAGTAATACTGCAAGTAAAATGTTACCTGATCGTTGTCCTGTTGATTTTGGCTGTAGGGGGTGGTTGCGTCACCATTGGGGGTGGTCGAGGCCGACGGTCGTTGAGACGTTGACAAGTTGATCGCGCCGTCACCGTCCGTGTCATGATCCATTATGCCATCGTCCTGGAAATCACGCCATCATTTTTTTCTTCTTTCTATCTCTCACCTCCCCCCCCTCTCTCTCTCACGTGTAATAATGGTCGAGCATGCACGTACACTCGCGTAAATGAAAAAAAAAAAAAAAATACACAAATCCACCCACAAGTATGCACGATTCGTCGATAAAGCACTGTAATTCCTGGCAATGAGATTATCTCGCTTTACCAAATTTCCTCCCCCGTCTCTTCCTCCTCCACGGCAACTATATGATTTGCTTCTTCGTGGAATCGACGGGAATTTTCTCGTCTATCCCAAACTTCACCGCATCACTGAATAAACAAATATTCCAAGAAGCTTCTCCTCCCGCCGACGTTCGTTGCCCGAACACGTGAAACAACTCACTCCTCCCTGCCCTCACCCCCTCCCCTCACCGCGCAAAAAAAGGTCCACCGAGAGGGCAATAGCTGCGGGGGCTATGACCGCGCAAGCGAAAAAAAAAATTAAAAAGTTCGTTGCTTGCAAAAATAACGGCGCCGAGACAAGCGACGAAAAAAAACAAATTCGTTTTGTTGCGCCCGAAATATTAAAAATCGATACGAGTTCGCGAAAGGCAAAAAATAATATCACACGCGCGTGCACCGTGAAACGTTTATTGCAGTGGGGGAAATTCGAAGTCATCAAATTTCATTCGCTGAATTTCATCAATGAGGAACTATGGCGACTCGTATCGTTCCTGCACTTTTGTCAAAATGCACACACCCCCCGCATATGTCTATATCCGCATCTGAATGTACGCGCGGACATTCAGTAAGCTCCGACCGCCCACGTGCGTCGGTACACGGACTACGTACTGGAACGATGTTCCGAAATCCACGAATCACCGAGCTTCTCACCATTTGACAGAGACTGAGACACACACACACACACACACACACACGTGACACGATTTTTCGAAGAAAAAAAGCCCGAATTCTCAAAAAGTTTTGAATATAAAACGGTCGTTGGTTTTTTTGTTCAAGTTTCTTTTTTCAAACTCGAATTACACCGCGAGCACTCGACTTGTGCGAGTTGATCCGAGCAAGTTGGACGGAACACTAACTAAATGTGCGAGGGGTATACACGTACGGAAGAAAAAAAAGAGAGATAGAAAGAGGGAGAGAGAGAGAAACAAACAACTGTGTCTACTCTTTGCTCTCTCTCTTTCTCTCTCTCTCTCTGTCTCTCTCTCGCACCCGCACTCACAAGGTAGGCGAGCCACGTCTGTGCGCTCTCTCTGCGGTGCACGTTGCGTACACGGAAGAGAGAGAGAGAGAGAGAGAGAGAGAGAGAGAAAGAGAGAGAGAGTGAGTGAGCCCCGCTGTTGCTTATTGTGTAAATATAAACAAATATAGTTGAAACCAACCAACAGGCCTGCTTTTAGTCTTCCCCTCCCATCGTTTCCCCCCACCCTCGATTTTTCATCCTCCCGGGCCCGGTGCAAGAGTGTAAGCGAGACGGAGAACTTCAACAGCTGGTGTGCGGTCTCTGTCTCTCGCTGCTGAGTCAATTCCACTTCCCCCTTGCTCCGCCAAGCTCGGCGTCCCATACTCCCTCCACTAGTTTGTCTCCGTCTCTCGTCTCGGTCGTACTAGACCCCCCCCCCCCTGCCCGCGCTTCCTTATACTCTTGCCGCACGTATATAGTTCATATCCGCGTCATCGCGCCAAGCGTCGCGACGCCTAACTCCCTTTCCCTCCAACAATACACCCGCTCCTATCCACCCTTCCGCAACGCGATTTTCAGGCTCCGCAGGCCACGGGAGCCGACCCCCCCCCCCGCACATCGCGATCGCAGCGATGAACGGCGGAGATCGTAGGGAAAAAAAGAATTCAATGACGCGAGACGTACGCCACAGAATTTTCGGGAAGAAATGCTCGCGGTTTGACGAAAAAAATGAACGGTTTAGAACATCGAGAAGGTTTGTGGTCGGGCGGCGAGAAACAATCTGTCTCGTTGGATGACGAATATTTTTGGGTTGTAACGTTGCTCAGTCTTGATATTTTATGTCCCGTGTGGAAAGTAGCGGTGGGGAATGTAAAAGTTGGAGATTTATTTGAGGTTGAATACGCGATGTTGGATTTGTGAAATGTTAGGTTAAAAGGAGATTCGAATTGGCGACAAAATGGATTGAGTTGTTATTGGAATGCTGGAACGTGTATTAGCCGGAGCCCGTGCAGATATTTTCTTAGGGATCCACTTGAATTCCCGTACTTGTTCCCACTTCTTGATGGGGATCCAATTTGATTCCCGTACTTGTCCCCACTTCTTGATAGGGATCCAATGAAATTCACATACTTGTCCCCATTTCTTGATAGAGGTCTAATTGGATTCCCATACTTGTATCCACTTGTTGATAAGGATCCAATTAGATTCGCATACTTGTCCCCACTTCTTGATGGAGATTCAATTGGATTCCCATACTTATCCCCACTCCTTGATAGGGATCCACTTGAATTCCCATACTTGTTCCCACTTCTTGATGGGGATTCAATTGGATTCCCATACTTGTGTCCACTTCTTGATGGGGATCCAATTAGATTCGCATACTTGTCCCCACTTCTTTATAAGAATCGAATTGGATTCGCATACTTGTCCCCACTTCATGATAGGGATCCAATTAGATTCGCATACTTGTTCCCACTTCCTGATAGGGATCCAATTAGATTCGCATACTTGTCCCCACTTCTTGAGAGGAATCCAATTGGATTCGCATACTTGTCCCCACTTCTTGATAGGGATCCAATGAAATTCGCATACTGTCCATTCGCATTTGTCCCCACTTCTTGATAGAGATCTAATTGGATTCCCATACTTGTATCCACTTCTTGATAAGGATCCAATTAGATTCGCATTCTTGTCCCCACTTCTTGATAGGATCCAATTAGATTCGCATACTTGTCCCCACTCCTTGATAGGGATCCACTTGAATTCCCATACTTGTTCCCACTTCTTGATGGGGATTTAAGTGGATTCCCATACTTGTCCCCACTTCTTTATAGGAATCCACTTGAATTCCCATACTTGTCCCCACTTCTTCAGAGGAATCCAATTGGATTCGCACACTTATCCCCACTTCTTGATATGGATCCAATTAGATTCGCATACTTGTCCCCACTTCTTTATAGGAATCCAATTGGATTCGCATACTTGTCCCCACTTCATGATAGGAATCCAATTGGATTCGCATACTTGTCCCCACTTCTTGATAGAGATCCAATTAGATTCGCATACTTGTCTTGATTCTTGATAGAGATCCAATTAGATTCGCATACTTGTCCCCACTTCTTGATAGGAATCCAACCGGATTCCCATACTTGTCCCCACTTCATGATAGGAATCCAATAGGTCATCATTGGATCCTGAGACTGAAATGTCACGCTTGTACAATGGACTCCAAATATATATATGTACAAGATGAGTGGATCTTTAAAGAGTACATCTCAACAATGGATTTCAACCACCTCACTGAAAATCCACTGTAATTATCGTTCGTTATTTATTTTACTGCACTTCGACATATCACCAACTACGACATGCTCATGAAGCGTGCAAGTTACGTTTTAACCGGCCGAGTTTTTTCTCGTGACTTTTTACATATTTTTTTATTCGAACGGGGTAAGATTCTCCAAGGGCATTCATCGGGGAACAGTGCAGAATCCAATTGGATCCCAATAAGGACTCCCTATGTCCCTGAGAAATCCCTATAGAGATGTGAGTCCATCTTGGCACTCCTCAACAAATTTGTGGTCGGGATCACGAAAGAATACTTTTTTGGGAGATCCAACAAATTCCGGTTGGGAATTTCAAATAAAACATTCTCACACGACATTAATCGGGATACAGCGCGGAATCCACTTGGATTCCAATGTGGACTCCATATATGCAGCGTCCCGATGAAATCCCTGTAGGGATGTAGTCGGATCTGGGCACTCGCCAACATATTTCTGCATGGAGAAGTCCACCATCTGCTGAACTTAAGCAACTCGAATTATTCAGTAAAAGAGCCAACTTGTGCCTCTTTTTCTTACTAAAAAAGTGCCTTTAAGGGGTAACACCAATGTAGAATTTTCAATACATATTTTTTTATTTAGCTTAAGGATACTCCGAACCATGTAGAATAAGGGGGGAAAAGTTTGGTACCTGTAAAACAAAGGTCCGCAGGCCCGTGTGGGTCTGCAATGGCAGTGGCTGGCCCGTGTGCGAGACGTCGACCGTTTTTCTCGGATCACAATTTTTCAAAACGGCACGCTGCACAACTCCGACAATTTTCGTTCTATTCACTCCAAACTTTGAGCACATCTTTAAAACAACATTCCGAAGAGAAATATTTACGGGATTTTCCATGAGGTTATTATAACATTATTTATTAACAAACGATTGTCCTTTTTTCTGTCGAAAATTGGGTTTTCACTTTAAATGCTTGTCAATTACACAAAAATTAATATTTCCAAAGTCCCCTACGTATTTCTCTAGCTATACTCATGTAAATTAATAATAAAAAAATTCCACATTCAAGTTTGCGTCATACTGCGTGCTGCAGAGTGCCTCAAATTCAACATGCCTCTCGAGAATGGCTCCAACGTCATCCTTTTGCATAATTTTTTGGTACACTTGCAGCGATGACTAATAAAATCCTTGAACGTTATTATTCTCTTGTCCTTCCACCAAAAAAAAATTGCAAAAAATCGCTTAATTTTAGACGTTTACAGTGGTGCCCTTTAAAAGGGTCCGTTCGAGGCTTCTGGACCAGGACCCTGGTTCAGAGAAAATTCACGCGTGCCCGAGCGAAGCCCCAACTCAATTTCCGTCCAGGAAATCGAGAGATCAAAAAACGGATGGCTTGTTTACGAAAGAGCAGGCCAGTTCAATTATATTTCCAGCATCGCAGCTTCCCAGCGCTACGATGTCTTCAAAGTAGAAAGGCGCAACCGCCACGGTCGTGCTCACCTAACGCCAAGACACTTTCGCCCTTTCGTCTGTCAGCGTTGAACGACCACGGTGCGCGCTTATTGCGTAAGAACGTATAAAGGGCGAGGGCACGTAAAAGGGCGAGAACACACGCGAATACAAGTTCCACGCAAATCTCGGTCTTTGCCAGGTACCATTGTACCTTTTTTGCTCTCGCCGTTTTTTTCTCTCCCTTTCACGGGGCTGCATAGAGGATACTCGTCAACGTGGCCGCGACGCGCAACGTCGTTGAAGTGTCTATCCGGCCCTAAGGGCGAAGGGCGTAAGTATCCGGAGCCGAGGAAGAAAAAAAAGCAACGTGCAACAAAACGATGTGCCGCAACACAAGCGTTGCGCGCTGTACGACTGTCCGGTATTTTGTGTTGGCAAAGGGGGCAAACCCGATGGTACCTACCAACGGGGCTCGGTCCTATGACAACAAAACCGACCGACAAAAATAGCGGCCCAGCCGGCTCTGCGCGGATCACCCATACATCATAAGTAATATACATATCTACAGTGTACAAATAATTTCACATGTGTGTGTGTTTTTGTATGTGTGCGCAGAATCCCTACCATATAATTCCGTGGCGGCTTTACGTACACGTATACATCCAACGTAAGACCGCATACACATGTATTTATTTAATAAACAACGTTATACAGTCGCCTAGTTTTTGTGAGCTGTGGATATACAGATGTGTACCACCGAAAGCCAATGTGCTGCTCAACTATCGAGTTTCCTGTATCCCCGATCCTTCAACCGAAAATCCCCTTGGGAATGTCGAAAAGACTGCCGGTGGGTACAATGACGGAAAAATGAAAAAAAAAAAAAAAAGAAAAAAAAAACGATAGTAGCAATGAGTTTTCAGAATTATTGGAACATATTTTTTTGCTTTAAGGGCTTGGAGTTGAAATTTCGAAAATATCGATTTTTGGGTTTCAACGGATTCTCAAAATGAAACGTTTTCAAAATATTCTTTGAAAATTTCAAGTCGATCCGTTCAAAATTGAGGGAGGTATGGGTGTTTATAGGTAGGTTTCGCGGAACCGGCCAACTTTACGCGTTTTTTTTTTTCAAAATTACTTTTACGAAATCGGTGACTGCGATATGTAAAAAATCGGCACCTTCTCCTTTGGAGTTAAACGTGCTCCACACCTTCCAGACAGAAAAGTGGGAAAAAACGAAAGTAGCAATGAGATGTTTTCATAATTTTTGGAACATATTCTTCACTTTGAGGGATTGTAGTTGAAATTTTGAAAATATCGTTTTTTGGTTGTCAACGGATTCTCAAAATGAAACATTTTGAAAATATTCTCTGACAATTTCTGAAAAAATTACTTAAACGTTTTTCTTAAAATTACTTTTACAAAATCGGTGAACGCGATGTGTAAAAATCACAGCACCAATCAATTTCAGATGTTGCAAGCTTCTGTTACATATCAAAAAGGAGTGCTTGAACAAGGATTATTTTTTCGATGCGTATTTTTATATCAACAAAAAAGTGTTTTTTTTTAACCGAAAATCGATACTGTCACTTTCAACTGCAACGATTTTTTCGAAAATCAATATTTTATTAAATCCTTTGTCCGAGCACTAGATAATTGTATGCAAGAACTAAAGCGTTTGATTGTTTTATTCCGGATGATTTGTTTCCGAGCAGCAGTCGTTTTTTTTTCATTTAGCAGAAGTTTTGTTAGAAGAACGTTTTTCAAGCAGCGGTCGGCATAAACCATGGTATCTACCATCTAAGACGATGCTAGTGAAGTTCGCATCGTTGGAATGCGACAAGAATTCTTTTTCTCCATTTTTACTGTTATCCAGAATATTTTTCGACAGAATTAGGTTGTAGGTCTCTAGTGAGGGTCTTTAAAAAGTTTATGGTAGCTTTGATGTGGAAAAAAAAGTTGTAATGGAAAGAAAAACATGTTCGCTGCACTCCAACGATGCAAACTTCAATATCTCTTAAGGGGTTAGGCCACAGTAACGGGTATAAAATCATGTGCGATTTTAACAATTTTTTTCGTATGAAAAAGTGATTCGCTCATAAAATTAATTACACATCTATTTATTATGAATATCAAACTGTTAGATTTTTTTTTCGATGTACAGAATGACCGACTACTAATCTTTTCTTTTGTTGTCTTTTTTTAGGCCCTCCGCGGAATGACATTTAGCATCCCAATTTTTTACCTAGAGCAAAAAACAAAAATTCTCGTCATTCTACATTAGAATACGTAGAGAAGTACGCGAGGAATTTAAAAAATATTGTTTTATTCAAAAGTTGTAGGTATTTGAATGAATTTTCAGTAAAAAAATTCGTACAAAACTGCTTATAAAATGAAAAGTTTTCGATTAATAAGAAATTCTGCACGTACTTCTCTGTGAAATGCAATTAGGAACATAACTTTTAAATTTGAAGTAAATCGAGTTGAAATTGTTGAAGTTATTTGTTACGCCACTTGGAATAAAGCTATTTTGAGAAAAACGCGTTTAAAGTTTTAGGTACTCTATGGCCGTGCTAGAGGTGGGCTTACGTTATACGCTCAAAGTCAGTGAAAACAAAATTCTTGCTCAAATCGAATAGTAATTTATTCTTGATGATAAAGCACCGTTTTAGCAAAAAAAATCGATTTTTTGAAAATTCTACTGTAGCCTCACCCCTTAAGACCATACTCTTTGATGCTGAAAAAATTGTAAATCTGCACTCGTTTTCCCAGAAAACACATTCACGAAAATTGAGCTAGATGTAACCCGTTAATTATACGATGTTGAAGCTTAAATATTATCGTTGGCATGCAACGAAAATTGGTTTTTTTTAAATCTCTTCACTTCATTGTCACCTAGAATCTTTTTTAGCACACTTTGGCTGTAGATAAGAATTCGAAAAATAAAATAACCAAATAAATAATCCTAAAAGTAGAACAATATGATAAAATTGAACGAAATCCTAATGAGAATCCTAAAAAACATTCAAGTGTTTTTCGTAGCCCAATCGTGTCAGAAATGAAATTGGGAGGACGAAATTATTGTTGCGTTTCAGCGATGCAATCTTTAATATCGTGTGATTAGTTTACTAGCAAATTATTATAGCAAATGATTATCACCCCTATCATTGCTGTTATTGTTGTTTCTGTTATTACTATTTATATTATTCTCATTATTTCCAAGGTTGTTATTATTATTTTTATTACCATTATCGTTGTTATTATTATCGTGCCGGCTATTGATGTAATTGGCTTTATTCTTATCAGTATAATAATAAAAATTATTATTATTCGAAGCTAGTCAATAACAAAAGAGTTGTTTACATAACGCTCGTGTCATCTCCCGCGTTCTCGAGTTGAATTTTCCAACGTTGATCGGCAACTACGGATGAATTTATAATTACCGTGAAATTTTCATCAAGACAATAATCTCGATTGAATAGAAATAATTGTTTTGAAAGTACGAACATTAATCCCACTGCATCGAATAAAACCATTTTCTTCTCGACATCATAAAAAAATAAACTACGTGGGCAAGAAAAAACTCTCAAAAGGCGGTGTTCTATCTAGAGACTGTGCACGTTAGAGAGCTACGACCTCCCCCCCCCCCCCTGCTGCCCAATTATTTTTGGGTATCTATAATTGTTCTACCATACCGACCGCGGTGAGGTGTCATTCCGTCTTAAAAAAATGTTGACGAGACCAGCGAAGATTTGAGGGACAAACAAGGAACAGGCATCAATTTAGTCATCCTTCATTCGTCGTTTGTGATAGTACGGAGAAAGCGTAGATAACAATGTAAGTGTATATGTACGTATTGGAAGTGTGAAGGCGCGTGAAGAAAGAAGAGCCACGTTGGTAGGCATTGCGATGACAAGGTCGTCGACGGGCAACGTCGTTCTACCACGTCGCCCGTCGACGACCTTGTCATCGCAATGCAGGCGAATACATGCCATTGTATGGTCGTAAAATCATGTGAAGAGATAATGCAATACAAGGGTTAGTTTGTGGAAAAAAGGGCCGGTCGTACACGCATTCGGAACCTTATTTATGTTTGCGCATACATATGTATATGTGTGTGTGTGTGTTCCTGTGTGTGTGTCAATGCATCCACATGCATAAAACCCACTTAAGAAGTTTCGGGACAATTGACGAAATGTTACCAATTGATTCACATGTATACAGTGAGTTCTTCGTCACGTACAGAATGCACCCTCCAAATTTGAAATAGATCTTTTACATCGTTTTTATATAATTTGCAATTGAAAAAAAAACCCTTTTTCAACATAAGGAGATACCTACGCTCATCGCTGAATGACAGTGTTACGCATGAAATGGTGTGAAAAATATTGATAATGTCATAAAAACGATCAAATCACTCAGTGCATTGTGACAATTTCGTCATCCGTGTCATAATGAAGGGTGTCTCAAAATGACCTGACATTTTAATCTATTAATAGAACGCATAATTTATTTCAACAGTACGAATATTTTTATTTTAAGAGGTAAGGCCACAGTAGAATTTTAAAAACATCTTTTTTTTTCTCGTTAAAATGGTGCTTTATCGTCACAAGAATAAGTCACTATTCGATTTATAGCAAGAACACCGTTTTGTGCGTATAACGTAATAACCTCTGGCACGGCTATAGAGCACCTAAAACTTTGAAAGTGTTTTCTCGAAACAGCTTTTTTCCAATTGGCGTGACAAATAACTTCAACAATTTTCACTCGGTTCACTTCAAATTTAAGAGTTATGTTGCCAGTTGCATTTCGCAGAGAAGTACGCATGGAATTTCTTATTGATGGAAAACTTTTCATTTTATTTAGTATTCAAATACCTATAACTAGTATACCTATAACTTTTAAATAAAACAATATTTTTTCAATTCCGTACGTACTTCTCTAGGTATTCTAATGTAGATTGACGAGAATTTTTGTTTTGTGTTCTAGGTAAAAAATTGTGGATGCTAAATGTCACGCTGCGGAGCGTCTAAAAAAAGATAACAAAAGAAAATATTGGTAGTCGGCCATTTTGTACATCGAAAAAAAAACACACATTTTCTAACAGCTTGATATTCATACTAAATAGATGTGTAATTAATTTGATGAGTGAACCACTTTTTCATACGAAAAAAATTGTTAAATTCGCACATGAATTTATATCCGTTACTGTGGCCTAATCCTTTAATATGAGGTACACATATGTAGGTTATGTACGGAACACAATATCCGATAAATGGCATGAACTTGGAAGACATATTCTTCCAACAAGATGGCGCAACATATCACATTGCGGGCGAAACAATGCAGTTATTGCAGACGAAGTTCCATGTCCGTGTTATCTCGCACGATGTGAATTGGCCACAAAGATCGTGCTATTTGACGACATTGGACTTCTTTATTTGGCGTTTGCTGAGAGGAAAAGTGTATGCCAATGATCCACAGACCATTCCGGAGCTCAAGGAAGCAATTGGACGCACCATTAATAAAATTAGTCCGCAATTATGCCAAAATGTTATTGAAAATTTCGTCAAAAGAGTGAACGTTTGCAAACAGGGATGAGGTGGCCATTTATCGGATATTGTGTTCTACACATAACGTCCATGTTTGTACCTTATATAAAAATAAAAATATTCGTAATTTTTAAATGAATAATACGTTTTAGTAATAAACTGAAAGGTCGGTTATTTTGAATCCGAGGTCGAAGGATTTCGAGTTATCATGGTAAGTATGATTTTTGGAATATTTTCCAATATTAGGTACTCACTCGTTCATAATGTTCAAACAGGCAATAATTGGTAACTAAAAACGTATTTGCGTCGTAGCTTAATGTGTATTCAATCGAGAAACACCAATACAATCGTCTGCATCCACACAACTAACTAAATGGGACGTGTTGAATAATTAAAAACTTGTCCAAAAATAAAAACATCTCTCATTGTTAAGGCTATTAAAAAAAATAGCATTAACATAAGAGGCAAACGAGTTAGTACCTAATATTGGGACCATTTACAAAAATGTTATCATGATAACTCGGAATTCTTAGACTTTGGAGTAAGGTAACCTCGGTTAGATATGGTCCTAACGAGGTGACCTATCACCACCTTAAGGCTTTGCATCGACAATCCTAACACCCTGTATACTCTCTATGTTATCTCATCATAGGCCTATGTTAAAAATTGTTTTTCAATTATACATTTTATAGAAACGATGTAGACGATCGATTTAGTATTCGAACGGTGCATTCAGCATATCGCTCATCCACAAGAAAATTGTCATAACACAAAAATGCTGTTTTGAGAAAAACGCTTTGTTCACATTCGTGAAGCCACTGTGACGTCAGTATTTATCTAAATTAGCCTGCAATGATTTCATTTATTGTGAAATTGATTTGTTTTGTTAAGGGTTATAAATGATATGTAGCCAATTGCAATAAATGATGTTTCTATGTTATGACAGTTTTTTTTACAGAATGAGCGCTATGACAAAGATTTTACTGTGTACATTTGAATCAGATGGTAACATTTCGTCAATTGTCCCGAAACTCCTTAAGGTAGTACCTGCAAAAAATTGTGTGAGACAGAAAGTTTTGTAACTTAATACTAATGTTGTCCAGTGTATCCTGCATACGTTTGTGAAATTCGAAATACATAAAATGCCGACAGAAAATTGAGTAAATTGTGAGAATTGAGCGAGAAGTTTCGAATTTTTGTGTCAATAATTTCTTTAAAATAATATTGTTGGTTCACACTGAAGATACATTCATTTTGCAATTATAAATACGTTCATTTTTTTCAGACACCCACATCGATGCCGAGAACTTTAACCATCAACGCACGCGCAAAAAAAATACATTGCTTTATTATGTTATATCTCGGTTAATATTTCTGAATTTTTTTTTACATATACCACCATGTGCATAAATGATCCGTAAAAAAATGTCAATATATGCGTCATTTTTTTAAACCGCGACTAGAAAAGTACCTTCGAAAATCGACGAAATCGCGTATATAAGGCCTTATTTTACTATGACATTTTTTAACTTTTAAACAGTAGGATATTCCACGCATGTAGTTTTGTAATAGTTAAATTCATTACTTTTTCACAATTATTGCCCGTTTAAACACTTGAACATATGTTTGCCTTTGAATGGGACTGTCTCGCATGTACTACCTTAAGAGTCCTGCGTAAGCTTGTAACTTCGGAAATACGAATTTTTTAATTCCATTGTATTATAGCATCGGGTCTCAACTTTAATTTGCAGATTTCGTAACAATTCCGAATAATGACCGACATATGACGATTTTTTTAGAAGGCTGCCCTGCGCTGCTGCGCTTTTTGCTTCTGCGTTTTTCTCGAAAATATGTTTCATGAAACGGTGTGAGTCGCAACTCAAAATCTTTTTGAGGAGAAAACGCATTTCGAAGTTGTCGATGGGAGAAAATATCAATATCAAATATCAATATCATCTCTGCTTTTGGCCTTGTATCTTCCAAAATATTTACAATTGGCCTCTGTAACTTTGTAAATATGTTCTTGGATAGTTTATCTACCGATTTCAGCAATAACAAAAAACGATTTTTCTGACCTTCTAATTCAGGCTCCCGCCTTTTGAAAATATTTTTCGGGATTGTTACTTAAGGTAGTTCTGTAGTTTTGGTCAAATTTTAGGAAGTGGCTGAAATCCAAGTATGGTGTAGATATGACCTTCATGGACTGATGCCCAGAAATTCAATTCGATTCACCGTTTAGTTCATGAGATAATTGTAATTGAATATGGGTATTTTTGTACGCGATTTCTATACCTGACACGTAAACCGATAGGAGTTTGCTCCCATTTCTCGATACAGGTTCTATACGGATCTTAGGATTTTAACATAAAAACACACGTGTACGCACCCCCATGGAAATTTATATACGCAGAAATAAACTGCAAATTTATTTTATTAATAATTGCAATATATGTGAAATGTATGCCATATATTGAAAATATATGTTGCATATATGTGCTAAATTCTGATTTTCGTAACGTTTTTATATATGAGATGTATCTGCGCGGTATTACTGTATATCAATGTATCATATATCAATGATATATGTAGCATTCACCCTGCATATATACCACATCTATTTAGTATAAATGGTATATATATGCCACATATATACAGATATGCGTAGCATATTTGTATATATTGTTTATATGTAACAGTGTACTTTAACTGTAAGTTAAGTTTTTTAAAGTTTAAGTTTTAATTTTTATTACGTTTAACTGTAATAGTGTTTATACACAGCATATATTTCTTGTCAGGAATATGTATCAAAAATGTATGCGTCATATATGTCGCATAAATGACACATATATGAGTGATATTAGACGCATTTGATATATTTTTTATATATATAATACATAAAATATATTTTGATATATTTTTGTGACAAAAAAATAGATTGAAAATATATCGAAAATATATCCGTCGTATATGCCTCATATATGCATCATATATAGTGTTTATACGTGGTATGTATTTTTTTGGTCAGAAAAATTTATCGAAAATATATGGGTCGTATATGCGTCATATATTTGGTGCATATATACTGAATATATACGTATTATTCTATTTTTCGTCACTATATATGCGACCGATATATATATATATATATATATATATATATATATATATATATATATGTAGCATATACTTTCTGCATATATTTTACGTACACAAATTTCCATGGGGGCAGCACTATTGTGGGATTGATTTTAAACAAAATGACAAACTGTGACCGTTGAGTTTCGGAGATATCAACTTATGAAAAGTGGTCATTTTATTCTCCACCGAACTCGGGCTCAACTATCTCTAACGGAATGGCAGCAGCGTACGCTGCAGCCAGCTGATCGGCGCGTGGTCTGGGAACTCGAAGCGGGTTTTTTTTCCCCCGAGTTCTAGTAATTCTGAGACGGATGTGAAATAAATTTATTCTGCAAACAAATATAATTTGTTCAATTTATGCATGTATTCATGCATGTATTTGTCTTTGTTACAGCGAATACAATTTAAACTGTCGGCAAGATGTTGTGAATCCACGATCCGACGTCCTTCGACAGCGAATTTTTGTTGCTGATCGTTGAGGTTATGGTTATTCTCATCGCGTTTAGCCGCATTTGCTTGACACATGGCTGCCACAGCTTTCAGTCTTTTAGCAAGTGCCTTTTTTCTTGTCAACTTTCCTTTGTATCGCATTTGGGTTGACATTTTCACGCTTTTTTTTATTTATATGAAATATTTCGCGAAAGACGGATCGTAGGAAGCTCAATGCTATGACTGCAGGAAAATCGCGCTATTGCCACGATTACAGCGCCGCTCTCTATACGAGTATGAGACCTATCTATGCATGAGGTGCGAATGTGTGGGACATGTAGAGGGTACAAGCTCTGTCAAAATGTACAACCCACAGCATCGTATAGGCATTGGATGTTACAATACGCTTCGACCGAAACTTTTGGCTCATACGTGTACCTACAGAACCATCTTAAGATCGATATTTCAAATAATGTTCCTAACTGACCGAAGCTTTATTTAAATAAGAAGTACAAAGTATATTATCAAAATTGATTTTACTACCCGGAAAAAAAAGTTCATGCTGAGTGGATATGTTCATATGTGTTTCAGATATTGTCATATATGTATCAGACATATTAATATCTGACATTTTACAGTATCATATATGATTAGGTCTGATCATATTCCACATCACATATGCATAAAGAAGATCATATCTAATCAACTACAGTATCTGGCCTGACCATATATGAACTCATATCTGTTCATATCAGGCTAAGTACCAAGGCGAGTTGGTACCGTAAATTCGTATCTGAACATATATGATGTGATATGTGAACGTATCTATTCGTATAAGATCATATCCGATCAAATACGGTACCAGACTCCGCTATATAGATCTCATATATGTTTTTATCCGGTCAGGTACCAAGGCGAGTTGGCAGCGTGAAACCATATCTGGACATATATGATGTGATATATGAGCAGGCACGTTCATTTAAAATGTTATCCCATCAGATACAATACCAAACTTGGACAATATACGAAGTCTTATACACTCATACCTTATCGTATATGCAGTTCAGTTGTTCACGCATGAAAACATCTGAATATATGAAACGATATATGAGGATATGGGACGATATCCGATCAGATATGGCACCTCACCTGACTGTATTATATGTGATCATGTGAGTTACTATAATATTATTAATTATTAACACGTCAAGTGATGTCGTGTTAAGAACCCCGCTCTATATATGTAAACATTTTAATATCTTCATGACTGCACTAACAAGATTTGATCTGTCTCAACAGGGTAAGATTTGCTCTGATGTAGTCGGAGTCATACCTGGTCTGATATTTCAGATAAACTATGATTCTATCATATGGGCAGGTCTATTGTTCATTGATGTCCAGGTCTACGGGGATCCACGGTATTTTATTCTTACACGGACAGACAGATTTGGTCCAATAATATTAGATTTGCCCAACATGTTCAGATCTGGCCCAATAAAATCAGATCCACCTGACATGATCAGATCTGGCCCAATAAAATCAGATCTGGTCCAAGGAGATCAGATATTGCCTGGGGATTGGATCTGGTCAGACCTGCTGCAATATGGACGGGTCTGCTCTCAAAATTATCAAAATGGCTCTGACATGATCATGCATGCTCAGATACAAGCATACATGATCTGTCATGGCACTACATGAACAGATATGGCCATTTTTCTTCTCTGATCATATCTGATTCTACAGACATGATTCAGATATATTCGGATATGAACTTTTTTTCCCGGGTAGAAAGAAAAGTGTATAAAGTGCGTACTCTTTGCTAGTTTTACCCTATCATTCTCCTAAAAAAATCATTCTTTTACTTTTGATTTCAGCTCGCCCTGGTAGCCTAAACCATCTCCACCGATTGGCCATGCAGCAACAGCGGCACTCTGCTTAAATGACAACAATTCCATTGTTAATCAACATTGTTCAATTAAAAAAAAAACTCAAACTCACCAAGATCATATATCGATACCGTGCAAAATGCCGACCTCGTCATTCCAATAATCTGCCCAGAAAAAAATATTAAAAATCGGCCTGTTGTTCGGGCCCGCGGCCTATGCAGACCCGTTGATCCAGCGAGGGGTAGCCGCGAAAGTGGACGCTCATCTACAGCGCGGGCGAGTCGTATATGAACATACATAGCGATAAGAGGAGAAAGAAAAAAGCATCGCGAGCTTTTGGCCCTCTAAATAATAAACGAGAGGATTTAGCGAGCTGTCCGGTCCGGAGTTACGTGTCGCGTGGGATGGTGGCCGCGTTGCGGGCAAGCCCGGAAAGCACAGGGGGGGGGGGGTTAGCGGTAGTGTGCAGGCCCGTGGCGATGGTACATAAAAATACTTGAATCTGAGAAATTAGCGAGGTAACGGGCTGTCGTCCCGAGTGGTGGAGAAGGGCCAGCCGGGATGAATGGTCAGAGAGAGAACTCGAGAAAAACGCTTGCACGCGTGGGTGTGTGTGTGTGTGTGTGTGTGGGAAAAGGGACCAAGAGGGCGAGGAAGAAAGAGTCCGCGAACGAGAGAAAACGAGGGTTTCAACGAGTCCTCTATCTGTCGGCGCGTGTCCCTGTATGTGTACTCGAGTGGCGATGTATCCTCGTGTTCGTAGGACCAAAGCACACGACGATGCAAGGCAGGAGTAACGTCCTAACGACGAAGTACACCCTGGGAAGGTGTGGGGCACGTATAACTCCAGAGGAGAAGAAGGAGCAGCAGCAGGAGGAGAGACGCGAGTCCGAAGGGGATGAGGAAAAAAACCCTCCGAGGTTGGTCCTAAAAGGGTTGAATTAATGTCGCGATAAATATATGATTTAAGGTGGAAACGTTTGCAACTCCACGGGCTAATTTTTTATCTCAGACCGCCCCGAGTACTACGTGAACCTAAGTACATCTATATACATATACAGACTCACATACACGTGAAAAGGTGATTTCGAGGACTGCCCCAGCGTCATGTAACCCCCAATGTCTTCAAAATCGCCTTTGGACAAATGTAACTACAGTTATACGATCGTTTCAAGGACTCGTCTCAAAACAGCCAGATGGGCTGATAGTCAATACTATGTAGCGTCAGGGGGTTCGAAATATCCTTTCTGTGTATATGCAGTGACCAGTGGTTCAAGGAGACGTGGAAAAACAGTCGCTGGCAGCCTCTGGACCGTCCAGTGCGTCTCGCCCGCTAATGGGATTCACGCCCGCCAATGAGAATCCAGTCACTACCCTAAAGGTCTTAAGGCGTTAGGCCACAGTAACGGGTATAAATCATGTGCGAATTTATCAATTTTTTTTTTTCGTATGCAAAAGTGTTTCACTCATAAAATTAATTACACATCTATTTAGGATGAATATCAAGCTGTTAGAAAATATATTTTTTTTTTCGATGTGCAAAATGGCCAACTACTAGAAACTTCTCGAAACAGCTTTTTTCCAATTGGCGTGACAAATAACTGCAACAATTTTCATTAATCAAAAACGTTTCATTTTATGAGCAGTTTATGAGCAGTTTTAACGAAATTTTTCACTGAAAATTCATTTTTTTAAGTTCAAATACCTACAACTTTTGAATAAAACAATATTTTTTAAATTCCGTCTGTACTTCTCTAGGTATTCTAATGTAGATTGACGAGAATTTTTGTTTTTTGTTCTAGGTAAAAAATTGTGGATGCTAAATGTCACGCTGCGGAGCGCCTAAAAAGAAGATAACAAAAGAAAATATTAGTAGTCGGCCATTTTGTAAATCGAAAAAAAATATACATTTTTTAACAGCTTGATATTCATACTAAATAGATGTGTAATTAATTTTATGAGTGAATCACTTTTTCATACGAAAAAAAAAATGTTAAATCTGCACATGATTTTATACCCGTTACTGTGGCCCAACGCCTTAAACGTATGTACATGCGCGGATGTACTTACAGATATTTGTCGAAAGGAGATCGACCGGAAGAGCGACAGAGCGAGGGATAGAACGAGTTGGTGGAGGGGGGGGGGGGGGGGGGGGGTTAGCTGCGTCGAGATACTTTCATGGACGAAAGCGAGTAAGGGAAAGACGCCGTTTGCACAGGAAACACGGACGAGAAAGAGAAAAACGTCGTATACGCCTCTGTAGGGGTGCAAGAGAGAGGAAAGCTGGCGCGGGGTGTGTAACGCTTTAAAGTATGGAGAGAATCATAAAAGAGTATGTGTGGTTCGAATACATGCGTATACAGGAGAACGAGAGAGATACGAGGAGGAAAAAGAATAAGGACTCATCTCGCGACGCTTTTGCAGTTCAGCCTCCGCAGGGAGGGGTAGGTGGCGGAAGGAGAAGGGTATTGGTACAGCCCCAAGCGCAATTTACTGCCACCGAAAATTTGACTAGACGCACGTTTTTTAATAGTTTTTCAACCCTTCCTCTTCCTCCTCCTTCTTTGCGAGCCGGCAACGAGAGACTTTTGTTTTCATCCTAAAGCTCGCGAAGGTTTCCATCAGGATGAAGGGGGGTGTGGTCTGAAAGGAAGGGAGAGTTGCGGATAAAAAATCTCAGAGATAAACGAGGAATGAGGATCGAGGGGAAAGACGCGGATTTCCTGGACGCTCTTGCCCAACATAGTGTTCGCCAATTATAATTGCAAGCATTTGCTATGCCTATGTGTATAGCTGGTATGTGGTGTACACGTCCCTCCCTGTCCAATCGTCCGGGGATGCATTTTATAATAATTTCAGCCCGCACAACCGCTTTTCAACTTATCGGATTAATTTTCCTCCTTTTTTTTTAATGCGGTAATCGCTCTCCCAGCAATCCACTTTCTCTCTCTCTCTCTCTCTCTCTCTCTCTCTCTCTCTCTCTTTCTCTGGCTTCGTCTACTTGCCCATTTTTAATCATTTTTTTTGCTTTTCGTTCACTAGCCCCCAATGTGAATGCGCGTCTAATGCACGCCGGAAAATTATTATACTGCCGGGGGGTGGGGGGTAGATAATGTTTCATAAATGTGGGGAAATTAAAATAAAATCTCTACGAGTTTATCGCCGCGTATACGAGGATTTTGCCGGACTCTAAATAGATCGAGTGTGACGCAAAAAACCGAAAGACTGCTACAGAAAGTACGCCTTTCTGGACTTTCGCCCTTTTTTTTAGAAGGAGAATCCTCATCCTCTCTGGTTTTCTGTCCCTTTAACAATTTCCGAAATTCACTTAGGCTAGGAACTTTTTCGATAAATATAAACCTCGTGCGGTTGAGAGGGTTTCGTTGAACGTGGATTCAGCTACGTTCCCTTAGCCGAGGCAAAGTTTTTTTCAACACCCTTTCGCATACCGTGTCCTTTAACACAATACAACGGGCTCGAGCTCTCATGCTTCGTAGACACCGCGAATGTTATATTTTCCCAATGCTTCGAAAAATCTTGAAGCTCCCGATAAGCTGGAGATATTTTTTTTTCAATGTTTCCTTGCTCCAAAGAGCAAAGAGGGTTGAAGGCAGTGGTGGAAGGGTTGGCTTCCTAAAAAGAAGGCCAACCCTCCCACTTTCACCCGTCCGCATTCGCACAAGGGCACGGGGAAACCGTGGAGATCGTTCGTGTCTGTACGGTGGAAGATTCCGTTTTTTCTTTTCTTTTCACGTCTTCTTATAAATTGGCCAGTTTATATTCTAGGTTAGGTTGAAACAGCACGAAGGGGCGGGCGAGGCAGGGGAGGCAAGTAAGGGCAACGGAGACTATCCGCACATAAACGTTTGGGTTTTCGTTGGGTTAGCACTTTTCGGATTAACTGCTGGACATTAGAATATACCGAATTGATATATTACGGGCGAGCAGGCTGGCGGTCGTATATCCGATGCGGAGAAACGACACGATCCGGATATTTGACGTTTAGGCTGGTACGAGGAAAACGACGGAAAATCGGGGAGGTGAACAGCAGACTCAGTGGAGAATCGAGCAGCGACCCAAGAGAACGCTCGGTTACACGTTTTCCTCGAGCGTGAACGAACGGCATCTTTCATCGCATTATCGCGTTGAGACCTGGTACCACACACGGTTTTAAAGTTTCCTTTCCTATCCGGTTCCTGCTTTACGTCCGGCATTTCGTTGCGGTATCCCAAACCACTGACTTATACTATCACTTCTTCCGTCGGACCGAACGCCCGCACACGACGCCTCGTGCATTTTATCTTGTGTACTTTATCTACTTTGACATCTTTCTCTTCAAATACCATCCAAGTTCGTGAAAGTTGGTCAACGGAATCAAAAGATAACGCTTTTTTGTTTTACTATGGTAAGGATGGTGGGTTTTTGGTTGTTAAGTACAGCCGGTGCAGAAATTGTAGGGATCCAATATGGATCGTGGGATGGCGGTTATTGTTAGGGTCTTATCGCCGCTCGATATTAATATTCTGTTCCGAATGAAGAATGGCGGTGAGAAATTTGGCTATTTATTTAGCATTTAATGTGTGATTTTGAATTTGGATAATGTTGTGTCAAAAGAAGATGCGAATAAGCAAAAAATTGATTAAATCGTTGTTGGAGTACTGGACCGATTATTTTCTGGAACCCGTGCTGAAATTGTCTTACGGATTCAATTGGATTCCCATGCTTGTCCCCACTTCTCCATAGGGATGCAATTGTATTTCCATACTTGTCCCCACTTCTTAATAGGAATCCAACTGGATTCCGATACTTGTTCCCACTTCTTTATAGGGATCCAATTGCATTTCTATACTTGTCCCCACTTCTTGATAGGGATCCAATTGTATTTCCATACTTGTACCCACTTCTTGATGGGGATCCAATTGGATTCCCATGGGGACAAGTGTCCCCACTTCTTGATAGGGATCCGATTGGATGCCCATACTTGTCCCCACTTCTTCATAGGGATCCAATTGTATTCCCATACTTGTTCCTACTTCTTGATAGGGATCCAATTGGATTCCCATACCTGTCCCCACTTCTCGATAGGGATCCAATTGGATTCCCATACTTGTCCTCACTTCTCGATAGGGATCCAATTGGATTCCCCTACTTGTCCCCACTTCTCGACAGGGATCCAATGGGTCATCGCATTGGAACTCTATACTCAAATGTCCCGATCGTACATTGGATTCTAATTGGGGTTCTCCATTGGAATCCAATGTACGAATCCACCTAGAATCCTGAAGAACTTCCACCTGATCGAACAAAATCCGATACGAGTCTTGATGGATCCCATCGCATTCTGTAGGTTGAATTTTCTACACAAATACAAAATATATGTACATATACAAAATAAATGGATCTTAAAAAAGTATAAATTTTATCTGCATGAAGCCTGCAGGTTATGTTTCAATGCGCCGAGTTTATTCTCGCAACTTTTCACATATCTTCGATTTCAACGTGGTAAGAATTCTGAAACGTCGTTCATTGGGGAACAGTGCAGAATCCAATTGGATCCCAATGAGGACTCCCTATGTGCGGTGTCCCTAACAAATACCTATAAAAATGGTGGTGCATCTTGGGACTCCCCAACGAATTTGTGCATGGGATCACGAAAGGGAATTTTTTAAGAGATCGAACAAATTCCAGTTGCGAATTACCAATAAAAAAAAAACCTCAAACAACGTTACTGGTGAAATAGTATGGAATCCCTATTAAATCCCCATAGGGATGTGCTAGGACCTGGGAACTCCAACCTCAGTGAGAGGTTACCGACCTTTCATCGACTTCGGCAAGAAATAATCCTACAAGAAGGTTGGTTCTACAAAGAGCTACAGGATTCGATGTACCATCTTCGCGAACCTCTTACAGAGGTCAGAGGTTACTGACCTTTCATCAGCCTCCGAGAGGAATAATTCTCAGAGCAGACTTCAAGCGGCTCACCAATGTCGTTGTTAACGTCAATTGAGATGACGAGTCACGAAACGGAGCGCTGTGGCATGAAATGGTTGCTGTTACCATCGATACCAAATTGGCAAAGTGAGTTCCTCTAACCCACTGACCTATGGAAGGCTTGATAAACGCGTACCCCCAACCATTTTATGGTCTGGGCTAGCTCGCCGATTCTCTTCATGTACCCCGGTGAACAAATTCATAACGACCGATTTTACTTGTGGCAAATACGAACTTGGGTAATCAACTAATACGAGATCAACTCAGAGCGCGCAGTAAAGTCCAAATGCTAATGTTAAAAAAAATCGACGAGCCTTAAATATTCGCGGATGACATTCTCTTATCTGCCGACGTCGCAGGATTTGTCGCAGGATCTGCTTGTTCGGATCAGCGGCTCGATATAGTGGCAGGGTGTGCGCGAGGGGCTTTTAGCCAGCCGCTTAGATCGCAATCAGGGATGATTCTTCACGCCGCAGCAGTCGATGGCTAATGGGTATTTCTCGTCGACTGGAGCACATTACAACGAGAAGTAACTTCGTCGTCGCATTGCGCGCGCGCGTGTATATAAGCTGCGCGTTAATTTAACTTCACACGGGGAAGCGACGATCCAAAAATAAATGTGAAATTGAGACGGTGAAAAAAAAGAGAGACGCGAATACACGGCTAAAGTTAGGCGACAATCGCGGAGAGCGAGTGAGAAACTTTCGCGCTGGCTCTCGCACTTGTTAGCATACTGATCATCTCGAGTCAGCCCCTGGAATTAAGAACGAACGTTGGATTCGAGGGTGTGAATAGCGATTTTTCGAGGGCTGTGCTGTGAGTTCTTCGAGCTGTGACGAAGACATCGCGACGTACGGGAAAATGTGTGTATGGCTGTGTGTGTATGTGGGTGTATATATATAGAATTGGAAAAATCGGCTAACCAAGAGGGTGAGAAAAGGGAAAGAAGCAGGCAGACTCGCTGTTGATAATATCAGATCGCATGGCACCACTAACCCCCGTTCCCCTTCTACTCAAGGTATGAGAAGGGCATTGGCTGGCAGACTATTGTCGGAGTAATGTTGATTGGATTCAAGACCGAAGGCATTAATCTGCCTTCTTTTATTATCGGGGCGTGGGTGTGGGTAGCGATGGAGAAAGTGAAGGAAAGAGCGAAGACGAGAGAAAGAGACTTATTTGGCTTCAGGTTGATACCTTCGCGTGGCCGCTCTATTCACGAAACAACAAAATCCACGATAGACTCAGCGCTTGGGAGTTTCAACCCGCCAACACCACACCCCTCGTCTTTAGCTCCTCTCTCTCTGTTTCAATCCGCCGTCACTTAACACCGATGTAAACCCTCCCCGAACGCCGAGCACAGCTTTCCATACCGTAGCCAATTGCGATCATGGAAAAGAGATGGAATAAAGGAATGGAGAATATGATAAGGGAAATCGCCAAGCAGAAGGACTTTTGTAAAACCATCTGATTGAATCGGACCGCGTTGGAGCTCCAATCGAAGACGAAACTCTATATTGGGATTACATTGAGCGAAATTGAGACAACAGTGATTGTCTTGCGTTTGTGCAGTGTCAAGTTTTTTCTAGGAAACTTTCGTCAAAAGTTGTTCGTGAGTTGTTCAGGCTACGGAGCAGTAAGCACGTCAAAGGTAACCTGAGTCGAAATTTTTAGCCTATTTCAAAGTCCTTTGATCCTATGTCAGCCTCACTTCCCATGTAGGTTTCGCCAATCGAACCGTAACGGCCAATACTTGGAACAATGTTGGCGGGACAATGATCGATTAACCAATTGTACGCCAATTTTCGGCTGAGTATTGACTAGCCAACATTGGTTTGCTGATATGAGGCCAATGTTCGGCCAAATATAGACTCGCTAATCATTGGCTTGTCGATACGAGGCCGATGTTTGGCGAAGTATAGACTCGCCAATCATTGGTTTGCCGATACGCGGCCAATGTTCGGCCAAACGTAGACTCGCTAATCATTGACTTGTCGATACGAGGCCGATGTTTGGCGAAGTATAGACTGGCCAATCATTGGTTTGCCAATACGAGGCCAATGTTCGGCCAAGTATAGACTTGTTCATTATTGGTTTATCGATATGAGGCCGATGTTTGGCGAAGTATAGACTCGCCAATCATTGGTTTACCGATACGAGGACAATGTTCGGCCAAATATAGGCTCTCTAATCATTGGCTTATCGATACGAGGTCGATGTTTGGCGAAGTATAGATTCGCCAATCATGTTTTTGCCGATACGAGGCCAATGTTCGGTTGAGTAACGCATGATCAAACCGCAATTCGTATCTTGACGATTCATTGTTTCGCGTTGAAGTCATTCAAAGACGAGATAAATACTTTTTACGAGTCCATTGGACATTATTCTTAACAAATATACTACCAAATCAATGCACTCATTGTTGGCCGATTCTCGAACGAGCTCATACGCGATATTCTGCCGATTTTTATGAACCATCCTACACTGACAGAAAAATTCTATTAATATTAACTAACCGCGTCTATTTATTTATTTTTTATTTGAATTAACTAGGTTTTTCGTGAAATCAAATTTTTCCTATTGCATTCCATTATTGGAATTATTCATTTTAAATATATTTATTTATTCAGATTAAACTTGAACTAATGGACTAATGGTCTGTCTTTATTGCAACACACATATTAACGGGTTGTGGGGGTAGAGAAGGTGGAGAGAGAGGAATTATATATATAGGTTAGGTTTGAAAATTCTATACCATGTCATTCGATAACACTCTCTAATTATCACAATGATATTAACTAATTGATATAGTTTATGTGATACAAATAATGATGAGAATCCATTTGGCATCTTATGCCATATCTGCGATTCAAATGTTACAAGCACTCGGTAGCATAGGGGCAACGTGTTTGGCTATGAGTAGGGAAATTCAAGGTTCGAGCCCCATATGGGTGAAATATTTTCTTCGAACTTAATCATATCGAAAGACCAGGTAATGACGAATTACAATACAAAAATAATTTTTTTTTTTGGCAGTACAGGACCAATTTTGGTGATCTATATTGGGCCACAATTATTCGCCAAGACTCGGTCGATAATCGGGCCAAGCTCGAGTGCCAATGATGGCAATCTTGAGGGGGCTTATTGTTGGCCGATTCTCGAATGAACTCCTATGCGATGCTGGGCCGATTCTCATAAGCCATTCTAGGGCCAATATTGATTGCGAATATCGGGCCGCTCTTATCATCCAAAGCTCGGTCGATGATCGGGCCAAGTTCGAGTGCTAATGTTGGCAAGCTTGGCGTCGAACATCGGCCAATCATTGGCCACTACCAATCACCCTACATGGGCTGAGTCTGTTTACTGCTAGAAGTCCCACTATGGGCCGCCACATGCTCTTCTTTTGCTGCTTACCTCCTGCATAGGCCCTTATACTCCTACCTAACCTAGCTGAAGTCGTTGCAGCTCCTCTTTTGATTGCGTTTGGACCTATCGTGCATTTGGCTGTTTCGACGAAACAGGGGTGGGGATGGTCGCATTCGAAAAAGCGGGTCTGATAGTTTTCAGTAACCGTCATGCGTTGGGCTAGATAGGACCGCGCGTTCGCCGTAGGGGCCTACTTTTCCAATGGCCTTTCCATTATCTCCACCCAGCAAACCTTTCGCATTTGCTTCAAACTTGCCCCTGCAGCTCCAGCAACTCTCCACAGTGGAAGAAATGGATCTTGGGCAAACAGTTACAATATTTTGATAGAAATTTTCCTCACGTATGCATGTATACGCGGATCCCTATAGCAGGCACGCATGCATACGTATAGGTACTAGTGTACGTGTGTTGGTGTACGCTTAGGCATGTATGTGCGCGGGTACACACGTGTGTCTACGCATGCGCGTATTCAGGCATATGTATCTCTATATGCGTAATAGAGTGTATGCGTGTGCGTGTAGATGTGTACCATTCGACGTCCTCCTTAGCGCCTGCAAGTGAAGAAAATGGAAGCTTGTTCCCGTCCTAGGCGTTAAGTAGGATCTCATTTTACATTGAATGCGAAGGTACTTCACTGCCTTTATCTCCTACCACTGTGAGGATCTGGAGGGGCAACATAGGCTGAAAATTTCGACTCGGAAACACACCCAGTGGTCATTGTAGCGTTTGGCATGGTTGCAACGGAGGCAAGCTTCGTCTGATGGACGATTCACTTTTATCTAAATCCAAAGCTGGTATCGCTCAGGAGCAAGTTGCGAGTACGTGCTTAATCAACGTCGGACCAATCGTCAATAAGCACAATCGTTGTATCGCGTGTCAGCGTCTGTGCGTGAAATCCGAATGAATGATCGTACAAGTGGTGGACAGAGGCCGATAAGGGTAAGCATCCACCCCTGATCGTACCCTTTGGATTTAGGCTCAGAAGAGTGGTGCGCGTCTCGAAGGGCCATGTGGTTGACGTGGTTGGGCTCGTGTAAGGAGGGCTCTCGGATACCGTAGGGCTCGGATCGTTGTCCAGCGAGCCTGGATAGTCGCCCTATAAAGAATGGACCTCTTTGTTTAGCCGTTTATAGTGGAAGAGATTTGGCGGAATTGTCGTCGAGCGATAGCTGGACGCGTATTATTGGGGTGAACACCATCGGACACGGGATTGTCGAACGCTTCTTCCACGGCTAGCCTGGCTTGGCCACCCCATTATCGTCGGGCAATAGGCTTGTTCCTGCTTCGCTGCTGAACACGATCAGCCAAAGTCCGCTAATACACACCCAACGCGAACCTTCTGACTCTCCTCACGGGGTCACTGTTTTTTTTCTTCCATCGCTCTCCCTTCTCTTTCAAGCTCAACCTTTTTTGCTGTTGCTCCTTTCCAGGCGTCTATTCTCGCCTTATTCGCTTCTCGGATCCTCGTACGGATCCTCGTGCAAGCCCGTACGCGAGGGCTTTTCTACGTCGAAAAGGTTTGACCCTTTGCGAAATGGCCTGGTATTAGCTGACAACAGAGGTGTGGACATCGGGATCTGCTCCCTCAAACACTCCCGGCTCAAGCGCGACATCCGAAGCTGCTCACTTTTGCTTCGCTGTTCCCGATGTCCCGGCAGGCAATCCTCGATTGGCCAAGGGCAAATATACCGTAACGGGTCGAGTGCTTGCGAGGCGACGAAAAACGTTTCGCATTTATAGCCCACCCTGGATCTTCGAGGATCTAAATAAAATCTTACGAATGGAGCGAGATAAGGAGCGGTACCCGATCACCCCTATGTTCCTATCTACGATCACGTATGGAGATACAGACGAGTATCGATAGTTCCTCAAATAATTCACTAAAAGTTCTCGGATCCTAAAGAATATCTTGCACATGTTGATAAAAACGAAACTGCAATTTGTGCATGTCCGAATGGTGGCCTACCATCAGACACCTGCACTCATCGTGGCGTCATACCATTAGACACCTGTACTCGTATGGAGATATCAACGCATGTCTATAGTTTCCTAAGTCATTCACTAAAAACTTCGCATCCTAAGCAATATCTTGCACATGTTGATAAAAACGAAACTGCAATTTGTGCATGTCCGAATGATGTCCTACCATCAGACACCTGCACTCATCGTGGCGTCATACCATTAGACACCTGCACTCGTATGGAGATATCGACGTATGTCTATAGTTTCCTAAGTCATTCACTAAAAAACCTCGCATCCTAAGCAATATCTTGCACATGTTGATCAAACGGAACTGCAATTTGTGCATGTCCGATCGGTGGCCTACCATCAGACACCTGCACTTATCATGGCGTCATACCATTAGACACCTACCCTCATATGGAGATATAGACGCCTGCCTATATTTTCTCAAATCATTCACTAAAAAATATCGGATCCTGAGGAATATCTTGCACATGTTGATAAAAACAAAACCGCAATTCTTGCATGTCCGAACGGATATGCAAAAATCTTATCAGACACCTACAACCATCATTTTAACGATCTTCCGAGATACGATATAATTGACTTGATTACGCGAATAATCAAAACGATCCGGGGATTTCGCATATGCGGGGTTGAAGGAAGTGAGAGAGGTAGAATAAGAGTTTCTCCAGTCGATTGGCCGAGATCGCAGGGACTCGAGACGACTTGTTCGATTCCGGGTCTATTGGAATATGGTCGTAAAGTTCGGATGAAAATTTCGGGAATTCGACGCACAGACGTTCAACGTGTACGTTCGTTCTAGGCTCTTAGCGTATGGTTTTCAGGCAAGATTATTGCAGACATACGAGCGACGAATAAACGCTTGATAAGCTCGAGGCCACATTTATGTAATAATGAGCTAATGTAGATAATAGGATTATTGCGGAAATCTCCTATAATTGGCCGCTGAAAAGGTGAGCTCGGTTTTGCTAATGCCCTCCCTACTCTTGTTCCCTCACTTTGTCTCTCTTTCACACATACGCGCATGCATCCCCGCCCCCGCTCGCCCCTTGCTCTCTTTTCCCGCTGGTCTCTCAGCTATACAGCCCGTAAGGATACTTCGGGTGGTTAAGCTTAAGAGGTTTACGAGGATTTAACGACGCACCAAAGGAAATCTTTGCCAAGCTAGGACATTCTCCACGTGAACATATATATTTAGGCATAATCGTAAATATATGGAAAATGGATATTTCGAACCCGTAACAACCATGTAACGTTGGATATCGACACATCTGGCTGATTCTGATGACCACCCGGGAAAAAAAGTTGATATCTGAATATATCTGAATCATATCTGTAGAATCTGATATGATCAGACAAGAAAATTGGCAATATCTGTTCATGTAGTGTCATGACAGATCATGTATGCTTATATCTGAGCATGTATGACCATATCAGAGCCATTTTGATAATTTTGAGAGCAGACCCGTCCATATCGCAGCAGGTCTGACCAGATCCAATCCCCAGGCAAGATCTGATCTTGTTGGACCAGATCTGATTTTATTGGGCCAGATCTGATCATGTCAGGTAGATCTGATTTTATTGGGCCAGATCTGATCATGTCAGGCAAATATAATCTTATTGGACCAGATCTGTCTGTCCGTATAAGAATAAAATACCGTGGATCCCAGTAGACCTGGACATCTATGAACAATAGACCTGCCCATATGATAGAATCGTAGTTTATCTGAACCATCAGACCAGGTATGACTCCGACTATATCAGAGCAAATCTTACCCTGTTGAGACAGATCAAATCTTGTTAGTGCAGTCATGAAGATATTGAAATGTTTACATATATAGAGCGCGGTTATTAACACGTCATTACTTTACGTGTTAATAATTAATAATATTATAGTAACTCACATGATCACATATAATACAGTCAGGGGAGGTGCCATATCTGATCGGATATCGTCTCATATCCTCATATATCGTTTCATATATTCAGATGTTTTCATGTGTGAACAACTGAACGGCATATACGAAAAGGTATGAGTGTATAAGACTTCGTATATTTTCCATGTTTGGCATCGTATCTGATGGGATAAAATTTTATATGAACGTGCCTGTTCATATATCACATCATATATGTTCAGATATGGTTTCACGCTGCCAACTCGCCTTGGTACCTGACCAGATAAAAACATATATGAGATCTATATAGCGGAGTCTGGTACCGTATTTGATCGGATATGATCTTATACGAACAGATACGTTCACATATCACACCATGTATGTTCAGATACGAATTTACACTACCAACTCGCCTTGGTACTTAGCCAGATATAAACAGATATGAGTTCATATATGTTCAGGCCAGATACTGTATTTGATCAGATATGATCTTCTATATGCTTATGTGATGTGGAATATGATCAGACCTAATCATATATGATACTGTAAAATGTCAGATATAAATCTATCTGATACATATATGACAATATCTGAAACATGTATGAACATGTCCACTCAGGCATGAACTTTTTTTTCCCGGGCACCAAGTTTTTTCCAACAAATCGTGGATTTCGGAGATTACACGGTCCTTGAAATGATCGTTGTATAAATATGATGACCTTTAATTAAAAGTGGTTTTTAAATAATCGGGGCTTGGATAATGTTCAGTTCAAGGAAAATAGGCTACCGTGAGGATGGCTCTCAAGTCAAATCTCTTCACTCCCACCTGTCTCTACATTTGCAACAAAGAGGTCAATTTGTTCAGATACCCGTTCGTATGAATCGTAGCAATTTTTATCTATGACTTTTCAATGCAGTGCCCTCTGCTCTATGACATTTTCCCACTTCGATAACGCGGAGGAACGTCATAACTGTTTGCCTATCAATCGAGTATTCTGCCGCGCAATTTCACATGAGAAATAATAACGATTCAATTTGTCGACGTATGGGGATTAACAACACTAACAAAAGTGAAACGAACGAACGGACAAAGCAAAACATTCGAAATTGCAGCGGATCATGAACGCGGTGTGGTGCTACGCGGTATTTCAAGCGCATTGAAGATCCACAATGGGGATATCGATACGGGAGTTCGGGCGAATAGAGGGTGGGGGGGGGGGGTTGTTTTGCAACCACAGCAGCGCAGCACGAGCAGGACCAAGTTATTTCGCAACTTTTCTCTCTCTATTTGCATCCCTCTTTTACCCATATACGCTCATGAATCCCGCTTGAGTTTTCGATGATATCACAATAGTGAGCGAATCCCGGGTCCGGTATGTGGATAGGATCGAATTATTCATGCGATACTACCAGGGTTCTGATGTCCACGGGACAAAACGCGCCAATGCGGGTAAGAGTGAAAGGGGTGAGATTGCACCATTCAAAACACGAAGAATGATGTATGACCAGCCTGCCAATCATCCCCCTACGGACAGTTTACTCTCGCTCTCTCTCTTCCTCTCGGCTTTTACTCGGATAAAAAAAAAATAAAAATAGAAAAAGCCGGCCGGCAATAGCCCTGTAGCAGCCAATACATAAATCGAACAGGTGCACCGCTTGTCGGATGTAACTATAAACGTTACAAAGTCTGCGAGTCATCAAACTGCACATTCTAATTCTCAAAACTTCCCTCCACCTCCAGTGCTTCGTAATTGACAGTTCATCGGCCACCTGTTAGATCAATTCGAAACTACGACCTCGTAATATCCCTGATACAATTTTTCCGCTCCTCCAATCATTCGTAGCCTTTCAGGCGCCGTATAAAAACCGAAAAAAAAAATACTGAAGCAGACACCTATGCGGTAAGAGAGAAACGGGCGAAAATACAGGCAGGCAATGATTCAAAGCTAAAAATACGCTTTTCGCGTTTGTAAAAGACTGACCCACGCCACCGATCCTCGAGTATCCCTGCACGCGCGTCCGAAAATAAATAATTCCAGGGTTACCGTACGTTTTTTTTGCTCCAGTGCTGGAGAGCTAGAAAGATCGTTGCTCGCGCTGTTGAGCGCATTCGTATAAATTTTATGGAAATTGATCGCCCGAGTCGCGTGGACGCGAGGAGCCGCTTGCTTGCGCGCAAATACAAGGGTAGATCTCCCTCTTCGTTGGTACGCAGGAAAGGCGTGAGAGGGTTTTCTGGAGTTTGGATTAGGAGGAGAAAAAAAAAAGAAGTGAGAGAAGAAGTTGCAACTCACTGGACGTATTTACGGTGAGAACGGTCAGACTCCATGACACACGCACACACACACACACGCACTCACACACACACATGCACGCACGCACACGTGTGCCTAATATAGACCTACTTGTTCGCCACACCGAGTAAATAAAGACGAGAGGGTCTGGGGTGGAAATTCACCCCGTGGTTTTCGACTACATATACAATCCCGGCTCTTTCCTTTCGTCCAACTTTGAGCTCCATAAGTACGTACGATATTTTATTTCGCCACGCAAGCAGGCTCGGCCGCATTTCAAAGGAGTTTCGTCGGTCAAGCGACATGTGTTCGAAAGATGGATTCCCCACGCGGAGCTTGGACGGAACAAAACGCAGTGATTTATGGGCACCCTTGAATTTTCGACGGCACTGCATCGTATCGGGGTATTCTCGAGGCTGGTTATCATTCTTTCGACCTGGAGATCACAATACAGAGTGGGCGCGATGACTGACAGAAAATTCCGAATGGTTGGAGAGATTTTCCCTAATTTTAGAAGAGCCCTTGTTTGTATGCAGTGTATGAACACTTAAAAGGGTTGTCGACGTTTTGGCACTGACCACTTATGACGGTCCCGTAGGTTAGCAATGGTGATGATAAGAATCCAAATTCTTTGTATCCCGAGTGGAAATTTTCAGCCTATTTTGCCCCTTCAGATCCTCACAGTGACAGAAGATAAATGCGGTAAAGTAGCTTCGCATTCAATATAAAATGAGCTCCTACGATTAGTAATAATTGTTAGCGATACTCGGCTAAGTCGTCGCTTGGTCTCCAAACTTTGTTCACCTTAGCCATACAAACCTGATATCCGCCCATCGGCCATTAGGCAGAAGCTGCCTCTACGATGTTCCGCAAGCGAAATAATAAATGACAAAGTCATACGATGCGAATCGCGAATGGATTACTCGTATATATCATTATCCTGACGACTCTGCATCCGAGGTATCTCAAAATACGTCCGTCGCGCTCACTAATCGAGACCACTGGGGATGAAGATCAATCAAGGTGAAGAAGATCTTCGAGGCTCATCGTTTAACCTTTTTTTCTGACTGCGAAGTTTGAGGGTGCTCGAGCGTGTAGTGTGTCAATGAATAAAAATTTGCGGTGAGTATACGGGGGTGGGTTTTCGGTCGGGGCCACGCTGATGGCGTTTGATGCCGATTTTAGAGCTCCCCCATTTTCCTGACGATCTCTCTCTCTCTTTCTCTCTCTCTCTCTCTCTTCCTCTTCCTATCGAACCGGGGGATGATTCCACGATATACCGCATCTCTCGTTTTACTTCTTCGTTCTCGCTTCTATCTAGCAGACATTATTTTATACTCCGAGCCACACTCACTTTGTGATTGTGGTGGTAGTATATCCCAGGGAATTTTACCAGTAAAGGGATGAAGAAAGAGAAAGAAAAAGCTAGAGAGAGAGAGAGAGAGAGAGGGAGAGA
>OZ023319.1:28173894-28213894 GCA_964007375.1 Ophion obscuratus
TATTATTAGTTTGGTTGGTTTTAGGTAGAGTGTGTGTGTTTGAGTTGTGTGTTGTTTGTTGGTTTGTGTAGGGTTTGTGGAGGAGTGGGATTTGAGATATTGGTGAGGGGGGGAGAGGTTGGAGATAGGTGGGGGAGAAGGGTAGGGAAGGGTGGAGTAAAGGGTAAAAGTGGAGATAGATGGTGTTGGAAGTGAGGGGAAGTTGTAGAGTGTTGAAGGTTAGGGGGGTAGGTTATAGGTAGGTGTTTTTGGGTGGGGGTGGGGGGGGGGGGGGGGGGTGGGGGGGGGGGGTGTGGGGGGGGGGGGGTGGGGGGGGGGGGGGTGGGGGGGGGGGGTGGGTGGTGGGGGGGGTGGGGGGGGGGGGGGGGGGGGGTAGTTTTAGTTGGTTGTTGGGGGTAGTGTTTTAGAGTGGTGTGGTAGAAGGTTGATTAAGGGTTGTGATGGTGGAGAAAGGTTGGAGTAGTTGTGGGAAGAATAAATGAGATGTGTGATTTAAAGAAGGTTGTGAAGAGTTGGATAGAAGAAAATAATTTTAAAGAGGATAGGGTTGAGTATGGATGGAGATAAGGATAGGGGGGGGAGTGATGTTTTAGGGAGGGTGGGTAGGGTAGGAAGTGGAGAGGGGTGTTTTTGTGTTTGTGTTGTGTGTGTGTGTGTGTATGAGGGTAGTGGGTTGTGTAGTTTTGAGATGGTTTGTTTTTGTGTGTAGGAGTGAGGATGGTGTTGTAGGGAGTCCGACTTGATAATATTTTGCCAACGTTTCGCGCGTTATTTTTATTTCCGAATGGAAAATAAAAGAGAAGCTATGAATAATGTGGGAAAAGAAGTTTCGGAAAAAATGTCCGACTTGTCGAAATTCTGGGAGGACTTTTGTTGTTATTTGCAACTACTTTAATTGTGAACGAGAAGGTGTTTGGTGTTATTAGTTGATGGATTTATTGGTCGTGTGTCCACAAACTAGAAACATACATATTGGATTTTTGTTTTATTTGATGAGTTCGAACGTACGACCTTGCGGGGTTTTGAACCTTGCCAATTGAACTCCGTCCTATCGCTGTCCTGTCCCCGCTTTGCTAATCTAGCCGGAATTCCGTTGCGTCCATAGCCGTCTTGAGGGATGCCTTCATGATGTATAGAAGAGCTTATGGCCGAAAATGAACTCCACAAGGAAGCTGAGGAATTACTTTGTGGACTCGGAATCGCGGATTAATCGGTAGGTAATTTAGTTACAACTTTTTTGAGTGTTAAACTTTTCAACGCGTTATCTTGAAAACCACTTTTTCGTGAAACTCGTACAAGATAACTCAAAACCTATCCGAGCAAATTTTTTTTTAATTTCGACACTTTTAGATAGTATAATTATTGTCTATGTTATCCTAAAGTTGCTTAAAAATAATCTGAATAAACGTCATAAATAAATCTCATCAACGAATACTATAGTAAATTTGATGGAAAATATAACATTTTTTCAAAGACGTGACATTTTTCGAATTTTCACTTTTCCATAGATTTTTTTAGGTTCATATAGAGTGTGTCAGTCTTAGAAATTTAAAACTTCTTGACTCTGATGTTTCAGGCTAACGTATCGGACGCTAGGTAGTACGCTGTGGAGAAATTCAGGAGGAAACCGTCTTTGAAGGTGTCATTTTTTTAATGCTCAAAAGCCCCATCTTTATAATTAAAAAATTCCGCAAATTAAAAGATATAATAAAATGTATATAAAAATGTAATTAAGTAGAATAAATGGATTTTACACAAAAGAATCTTGACCTTTCGCATATTTTCGGCTGCCTAAGGGATCTGCCCCCTCAAGCAACACTATACCGCATTGAAGTACCTACCACCGGAGCCGCACACTGACCGCCCATTATCTATCGTAAGACGCGGCCGCGCAGCACCAACAATTTCAAGTCTAATTGCTGCATTCGTGTGATTATTGATCTCGAATACCAAATATATTACGTATAGTTTTATTATTTAAATATGTCAAAGCTGTAGGCCTTATTATCCTACCATAGGAAAATAATACATACTCGCAAGATTTCAAAAATGTTTAATTTCCTTTTGTTTATGGTACAAGTTCCCATTTTCGTTTATATTTTATACAAATTGAACCTAAATAATGATTATAATTAAAACATATTGATTAAGGAGTTACACCGAGCTGGGATTTTTGAAAAAAAAATCGATTTTTCGTTTTCGACGGATTCTTATAAAGTAGTCTTTCAAAAATATTCTCTGAAAATTTCAAGTCTGTCCGTTGAAAATTGGGGGAGTTATGAGCATTTTTATCGACGTATATACCTGACGTAAAACTTTAAACGCATTTTTCTCGGAAGGACTTTTTTAAAATCGGTGACCAAAATATCTCAAAAACTAAACCGATCTGATTCAAATTTCACAGACATTTTTTGTATATCGAAAGGCAGTCTTTAATCGAATGATTTTTTCTATGCCTACTTTTTTTATATAAAGGAAAATAGAGGGGTTTTTTCACCGAAATTTCGACGATCACCTTCGATGGGCGACCATTTTTTCAAAAGTCATTATTTAATGAATCCTTCGATTAAAGACTTGATAATACGGTACAAAAATTAAATTCATTTGGTTTTTTAATTCCAGATGATTTGTTCCAGAGCAGGAGTGGTCACCGCGAAGGACCTTTTTTGCACAGCGGTCCATGTAATTTACTGTATCTCCGTCATTTATAAATATTCTCCAATAAAAAAATGTCAAAGATACTTGAAATGATACCCTTTACGATGAAAAAAGTTAAAAACCTGCATTCATGTCCCAAAAAAATCTGTTTTCCGGCCGTAAACTAGGTGTAACCCGTTAAGGGGCTATGTGCGACACTTTAAAAAGTCGATTTTATTTTGCCTTTTTCGACAGTTTATACTTTCAAGAACATCCTGTAACAATTTCAAGGCCGTATCTCTAATCATTTTATCTTGCAAAAATCGATATTTAAATCTTTAAACGCGTTTTTCGCGAAATGAGATTTTTCAAATTTGCTGACATCGTAACTCAACGAGCAATTATCCGATTGACTTGGAATTTGAACTGAGTACTCTTGGACATATTTACTCTACAATGACGTAGGATATTTTTGATTGGATGAAAATTGAGGATTTGGCATTGAAAAAAACGACCATTTTTTAGGCAAGAAAACAGACTTTTTTCATAACTACGCCATTTTTTTAGATTTTGATGTTTTTCGTAAATCCTACGTCATTGTACAGAAAATACCTTCCAATTTAACGACATTTTTTCCTTTTGTGGTTTCAGCTACTCAATCGGCCGGAATCATGTCAGCAGTGGAGGAACTTTTTCTTTGCGCCTCCGAAGGCAGCGCATAAGTCGATTGGATCTCAATATTTTTCTATGAAAAAATTATGCAACATAGGTCAAATATAGACAAATATATTCTACATTTGCCGAAACATTTAATAGAGTACCTTTCTTCCAAAAAATTTCCGAAAATCACCAAAATTTTCAGCGTTCACACCGGTATAGCCCCTTAAATTGGATATTTTTCATTTTATCTCAAATATCCCTTATTACCCGCAGGTACCCTATATAGCATATTTTTTGATTATCCAGCTAAATATTGTATAAAATATTCAGCACGTATAAAAAAAGCAGAAAATCCGCGATGGGGCATATACCTACCGAGTAAGGACATTTTCCAGAGAGTGCGTGGGCGAACATTATGAATAATGGGTATATGGCAAGCATATACACATCTATAGTACGACAGGGTTGAAAGTCCTCTGTGCATGTACAGGCCCGTGTGTAGACGAGTGAGTGTGCAGGCCGGATCGTCGACGTATCCAATCATTCCCTTATTACGATATCGATACATTATTTTCATAATTCGATGGGACGGAATGGTGGAGCCGGAGGAAAAGCAAGACCAGAGAGATACAGGGTTGCGTGGAAGCCGAGAGGGTTGCTTTTTTCAGCCCCCCGCTACTGAAGGGTGTGCGTGGATTTGCCTGTTCTCGTAACAAGGGTTGGCCCTCTTCCTTATGCCTCCCCGTCTTTTTTTTTGTCCCCCTCGCCAAGGATGATAACCCTCACATTGCGTTGCGCTCGAAGGGTGACTGCGGAGCCGTTTTTTCTTTTTCCAGCGCCTTGTTCTCACATACCTTCGAGCTATCGATTCGAGGATTAGGTGGCAATTTTTCAAGCCTATGCTGCCTCTTACGTGCGCCAAGAATAATTACCGAATCCTTTGCACCCCCCTCCCTCCCCCCCGCCGCCCCTCGGCGTCGTGCTTGGCGGGCTATCAGTCGAGCGCGACACATCACCCCCTACCCTCCCCAACACATCCCTCAGGCTCCTGTTCTTCTTCGTCGTATTTACCCCTCTTTCGCCCTTGTAGACCTCCGAGGATCCCGAAGTCGAGACTATAACCCGACGGAGCACATCACTCGAAGATTACGAAGGGGAGCAATTTTTTTTTGACTATGACCCAATTCAAACCAGAGGGGGATCATTTTTCGATGATGTTGCACCTTTCGGAATGTATGTGTGGAGAAAGTCCATTTTGAACACGACACACCTAGGGTAAAGTCAGCAAAGAGTAGGCAATGTGTAAACTTTTATTTATAGAAAAACCAATTTTCATAACACACTTTGTACTTTTTATTTAAGTTAAGGGGCTATACCAGTGTGACACTTTCAAAAAATCGATTTTTGGCCTTTTTCGACAGTTTATACTTTCAAGAATATCATTATCATTTATATCATTTTGCAAAAATCTATAGTTAAATCTTTAAACGCGTTTTTCGCGAAATGAGATTTTTCAAATTTGCTGACATCGTAACTCAAAGAGCAAATATCCGATTGACTTGAAATTTGAACTGAGTACTCTTTAAGGTATTTACCCTACAATGACGTAGGATATTTTTGATTGGATGAAAATTGACGATTTGGCATTGAAAAAAACGACCATTTTATAGGCAAGAAAACAGACTTTTTTTTTATAACTACGCCATTTTGTTAGATTTTGATATTTTTCGAAAATCCTACGTCATTGTACAGGAAATACTTTCCAGTTTAACGACATTTTTTCCGTTTTCGGTTTCAGCTACTCAATCGGCCGGAATCATGTCAGCAGTGGAGGAACATTTTTTTTTGCGCCTCCGAAGGCAGCGCATAAGTCGCTTGGATCTCAATATTTTTCTATGAAAAAATTATGTAATATAGGTCAAATATAGCCAAATATATTCTTAATTTTTCGAAACATCTAAGTGAGTATTTTTCTTCCAAAAAATTCCCGAAAATAACCCAAATTTTCAGCGTCCACACTGATATAGCCCCTTAAGCTTTGGTCATTTAGGAACATTATTTTAAATATAAGTCTTGAGTAACAAGTTCGAAAAATGAAAAAAGGTTTAAACTTAGAATTCGTAGAGTAGTGGTAAGAAATAGTGGCATGAGTGCCCGCGAGGGTGGCGCAAATTTGAGCTCTATTTTTTTCGCACCATCCGAATATCTCCTTTAAAGGTAAAAAAATTATCGCGAAATCTGCGAGCGGTCGAAAAATATTTAGAGGTCGCTCAAGCCTGCCGAAAATTCAAATTTTCTTTAAAAAATCGATTTTTTTTCATTAATTTCTCACCCATGAATTTTACGCTTTATAATTTTTTAAATTAAGCTCGCGAAAGCTCTAGCCGGTCAATGAATATTTAATGGTCGCTCAAGATCTTCGAAATGTCCTATTTTCACCATTTTTTACTCATCTCCCTGTTAAATTTGACGCTTTGTAAAGTTTTCTAATCAATTAATCGTTTTTCTTTAGCAACAGATCTTTCAAATTTACCTCACACTACTAACGCAAGAATTATAATCTTTGTTCTCGTAAAATAATTCTTTAAAGCTCTTATCCGTAGACAAAACTATAGGTCCCCCCTTTTATCGGGTTAGAAGTGTGAGGTAAATTAAAAAAATCCGTTGCTTACGAAAAAAAGGATGAATTGTTTTGAAATTTTACAGAGTGTTAAATTGATGTGTGAGAAGAGAAAAAAAATTCACGACAATTGGAAATTTTGAAGCTCTTGAGCGACCACTAAATATTCATTGCCCGGCTAGAGTTTTCGCGAGCTTAATTTAAAAATTATAAAGCGTAAAATTCATGGGGGAGAAGTTAACGAAAAAAATCGATTTTTTAATGAAAATTTGAATTTTTGGGAGGCTTGAGCGACCACTAAATATTTTTTGACCGCTTACAGCTTTCGAGACGATTTTTTTTCTCTTTAAAGTAGACAATTGGATGGTGAGGAAAAGGAAAAAATAGAGCTCAAATTTGAGCCACCCTAGTGCGCACTTTTTGGGTGCGTACTCATACCAAATACGTGTTTTTAGTCAATGGTCACTATAATTTTTTTAAGTAAGCAAAACGGTGGCGTAACCTCTGAATAAAAACAAAATTTGGATCACATATTTAAAGTATTACAACATTCGTTGGGTGCAAATGAATCGCAAACCTTACGAAACGTGTTTAAAATTGTTAAAAAATAATTTTAACAATTCAAAATTTAAAGTTAAATATAATTTTATAGAGTTACATATAATTTAAAGTTAAAATATAATTTTAAAGTTTGATATGTACTTTTCTTTTTGCCAAAAAAAATAAATGTCCGCCTTTTTGTTATTTTCGCATATATCAAAAATCGTATGATATACGCTATAACAATTAACAGATTGAATCTAAGACTGTTTGATTTTTTTGTGTCGGATGTTCCATCTCCGAAATTTTATGAACGGCGCAGACCTACAATTTTTTGAGGACATTTTTTTAACTACCTCTTTCGTCTATAAATCGTGACTTAAATAAAAAATAAAATTTTAAATGTATTTCGAAAGTGTGTCAATTAAGTGTAACATATATATATATATATAAGTTGTTACACTTAATTAATACACTTTCGAAATACATTTAAAATTTTATTTTTATATATATATATATATATATATATATATATATATATATAAACCTATCAAAAAATTCACGAAAGTAGCTCTTTTTAGCGTCCAAAGTGAAAAGACCCCTTAACGAGTTGTTGTCCAACACCTTGACATGACATATGCCACTGACAGGTTAGGTGGTGTTGCCAACAAGAGAAAAAAATTAACAATTAAAAGCACTGTGTACTCTTTGATGGCTCTACCCTACTCGGTTGTCAGCACATGCGGCTGTTTCGAGGACGGACATAGTTTATTTTTTATCCCTTATTTTAGGGACGAAATAGTCTGTGAAATTATTTCGAAATTAATGTGCTTACATTTGTGTACGAGTGATTATATTTAGAGATTTTGGGATTGACGTAACGTTGAATATGGGGACTGCACAAGAGAGTTCAATGTCCTCAAAATTACCTTTCCTTTTATATAAACACATATGGGAGGTTTTTTTATGAACTCAAGGAGAGGATACGTTTCCGAGAATTTCGTCGAATCGCTGCCATTTTATGTTCTCACGTTGGCTCGATTCAAACTACGAGAGAATCAACTGCCGAATTGCTCGACCAGATTTTTTCGTTATTCTCCACCCACGCTGTCCTCCCCCTCACCGTCGTACTTCGGGTAACGTTATATACCCTGGAAAGGATCATACTCGCCTGTTCAGGCTCCCTCGTGGCTTCTCTCAGGGTTCAAGAAACACTCCGCACACCGAGACCACACTTTATTTCTTCTTATCCCCCCGTTTGCACCGCCGAGGGACTTGATTTTTTATTTTTATTTTCTTTCGTTTCTTTTTCTTCAAATCTCCAATTATCACGTCTCGTCAAACAGCGACCGCGGTCCCTTCAATCTGAAACTCACTGGCTCACGGTGACGGCGGAGTGATGAAGGAAAGAGAGAGAGAGAGTGAGAGAGAAGAGGCAGAGGGTTGCGACCCCGTTCCAAAATATTGTATGGCTCCGGCAATCGAAAATTAGCATTCGTAATACCGATTTTTTTTCTGTAGTCTAAAATCACGAATGACCATGAGAACAGGTCTTCTTCACTGGTTGGCGAACGCCGTGCGTTCGATCAGCCGTCTGATGAGGAGGTGGGGCCGCGTTGAAATTCCGAACTTTGAATGATCAGAACACTCAAAATTCCGAGAGAATACTACCCCGGAAGATGAAAACTCCGAATGAATTTTACACGAAAGATCAAAACTCCGAAAATCTGAACGCCGTCAAAATAATTCAGCTATGGAAGTTTTAAAAGTTTCCAAATTTTAATAAATCGACGAATTATTTATAAATTTTTATTTTATTTAGAAGCGATTTTACGTCAATTTTTAAATTTCTCTAGACATTGTCATACGTTCTACATCATTTACAGTCAACTGTGTAGACTTTTCCTGGCATGATCTTGATGAACCTTGTAATTTCGGAACATTAAAATGAGGATTTTTAAATGGTCGGAGCATTCAAAGTTCGGAATTTCAACCCGGCCCCGAGGAAGTTGTGTTTCATGGACACCGGATCGAATCTCATATTTTCATAGGCTTCAGAAGATCCTGTAGAGGGACGGAAGTTTTTTACTTCGAGTGTCAGGTGTCTCTTATTTTTTTTTCTATTGTCTCATCAAAATAAGCCAAGGATTTGGAACTCTCGCTTCATGGGGGTTTAGCGAGAGCGGAAGGAAAAAAAATGGCGTCAAAAAATTCCAGGTTGTTAAATAGATATTTTCTAATTTTGAAGAGGCCTTCGTTTACGTCCCATCTATGAAACCTTAAGACCTGACATAACTTAGAAAAAGAATTGTATCGTTTTTTTTTTATTGGCTCAAATGATGTAAGACCCCAAAACGATGTAGTTGATATGTATAAACATCCAAGGAATGATATGGTCCGAAGAAAAATAGTTTTAGAACTTCAAAAGGGTTCTTTATGAAACCATGCTTTCAAATAAAATCAAGATTATTTAAAAATATTGCCAAATTTGCAGAAATCAATATTTTGTTATAATCGTGTGTATTTTACTAACAAAACTTACGTAGATTATGAAAAAAAAAATTGTTCTAGGTGATCATGTGCATCTCTAACAAGTCCGCCTGTGAAAGGCCTAAAAAAGCGTTTTTTCTACCGACCCCTTGGCCGCCGTTTTGTATTTTTTGGAAAATAAAAATTGATTTAAGTACCTTCAGATACGTAAAATAAACCCTCCAAACCTCATTTTGATTGTTCCATTAGTATATTTAAAAAAATATCCAGAAGCCTTGTTTTCCGACCAATTTCATATTTCTATAGGTTGAAAAAGATCCTGTAGACCGACGGAGGACTTTTTACTTCGCGTATCGCGTGCCTTTCGTGTATTCCTTTTTCTTCGTTTGTCTCACCAAAATAAGCCAAGGATTTGGAATTCTCGCTCCAAGTAGATTCGGCGAGGGCGGAAAAAAAATTGCGTCAATTACCCGCACTGATTTCAGCTACGAATCCGAGGATTAGCTGGCTCAACCACTAACGTTGATCCTTTTCGCGTGCATATATACCGAAGGTTCAGTTTCCTCGTTTTTCTCGTTCTCCGCACCATCCACCTTGCTATCCTTCCTTACATTTTTTTCCCAACTGAATCTTAAACCCACCGATTCGTGCCTCGTAGACTGGAAAATCGAGATTTTCGTTTAACGGGCTAATGTTGGTCGAAAAAAATGCATTTTCCAAAATTATTTTTATTTCATATATATTTTTACTTCTTACAATATTTTTATGAAATATTTCATTTTTTACAATATTTTTATGAAATATTTCATTTTTACAATATTTTTATGAAATATTTCATTTTTTACAATATTTTTTATGAAATATTTTATTTCATAAAATATTTTGTCCATATTTCCTGAAAAATTCCAAATTTCTGATAGCTTCTAACAGTTAGCCAAAATTTTCAGAATTATTTTAATTTCATAGTATCACCTTTTGCCTATAGTTCCTGAAAATTTCTAAATTTCTAACAGCTAACAGTCAGCCAGGCGAGAGGTAGCAGCACTATACTTCAAACTGTAAACGCGTTTTCCCCTAAACACTGGTTACAAAGTCGGTGGACGTGATATCTCAAGAACCACTTGATGGATTTTTTCCAAATTAACAAAAGATCCGATGAGAAACATTTAAAGGTCGTTGACGATCTCACCTTTTCAAAATCGATCTTCATTTGTTAAAACTTACGTAAAAATGACGATCTTTGTCATAGATTTTGTATGCCCAAGTTCCAAATCGTCGACACGTTGTTAAAAAAAAAAAAAAATTGGAAAATCTACGATCATCAACGACTCGTATTTATTGTTAACTTAAATAATCCCTTCGGTTTTCAGATCTCAGACGGACCGTTTAAGCTGGGGAGTGTCCACTAGCGGACGTTGCGAAAAAAATTTCAACGTCTGCCGGCGGCCATGTTGTTGTTTTTCTGTTTTTTTAAAGGCTCTCAATATCCTTTTTTTTAAAATAAATTCCAATATATAAACACACAGGTACATTTCCAATATGTACTTTTTTGTTTAAAAACATGCGTCACCATCTGTTTCCCAGAAAAAAAATTCGGAATTTTGCCATTTTTTGGACCTCTAGGTAGATATCGTCACTTAATTCAAAGTCATATCCTGTGCCTGCACATTTTCCTTTCAATTCTAACTAGAGCCTAAGCGCACTTGCACGAAGGAGAAAAAAAAACGTAACGATTTCTCAGCCGATAATAGTCGACGTTATTAAGGGGGTTGGCGGGGGAAAAGTATCGCGCAAGGTCGAGAAGGCAGGGCCGATAATAATTCGGTACGTTTATTTCGATGGCATATTTTCGATTATCGTCCAACGGAGTGTAATCCCAGGTCATAAATGGTGGATTGTCTCTGTATCAGTCGAAAGATGAGACACAGCGCGCAGCGTTTGATGGAGTGAGAGTAGCACGGAGAACGGGAAAGTGGCCGAGGGGGGGGGGGGGGGGTGGTAGAATGGAAGAAGGACGAGCAGGAAAGAATCGAGAGGTAAAAAGTACTTGTCTGAATCAGGGGTTGGAGAGGAGAGCGAAGAAGATGAAGAGGGAGAGAGGGGGGTGGTATGCGAAGGGAGGTGATAGGGGTGGCTAAAGACATCGCGAGAGGCCACCATACCGCGGCTCTTTAAAAAGAAAGCGAGATAAACAGACAGTTTCGCGAGCGTGGGCGGGCGAGTTTGAGAGGAGAAGGGAGAGCGAGAGAAGCGAATAAGAAAAGGGAGGAAATGTAAATTTCCATCGAGGTGGAAGGAAAGAGAAAAGAATAAGGGCTCGAACGCCGTGGGTATATTGAGTGAAGAGACTACGCGCTCATCCCCGCGTGCAAACCTCGAGGAATACAGCCCGCCTTCCACCTTAACCCCCCCCCCTCTCTCTCCCTTCGTCTTTCGTTTTATATTTCCAGCATCCATTGGTGGTGAAGGGAGAGACTTCTTTAAATTTCATGTGCCAATTGTGAGCGTTTGTCTTCACTTTGTTTCGACTGCAACGATCTTGAGGGAAGGAAAAAGAGTATCTCGAGCAACGGGTGAGCGGTAGATACGATGAGGGAAAGAACGGTGGACAAGGGACGGGAAGGGTAGCCTAGAAAACGAGGAGGAAAGAAAGTGGCGTATTTGCGGAAGGACCCGCTGAACGCTGCGACGTGCCTTGAAATCGTTCGCGAAACAACCAGGGTGAAAGATAAACACGACGTAAAGAGAAAATAATTAAGAATCTTCGAGTATAGGTATAGGGGGAAAGTGATTTTGGAGACAGTTGGTTTCGAGGACCGTGATCGAAACAACCGTGTATGCCGATGGCCAACGGTACATACCAGTATAGAAATTTGAGTCGGAAAAACGCACTGCCCCTGATATGCCTTCCCGAGAAAAAAAGTTCATGTCTGAGTGGATATGTTCATATATGTTTCAGATATTGTCATATATGTTTCAGATATTGCCATACATGTATCAGAAATATTTATATCTGACATTTTACAGTATCATATATGATTAGGTCTGATCATATTCCACATCACATATGCATATAGAAGATCATATCTGATCAAAACAGTATCTGGCCTGACCATATATGAACTCATATCTGTTTATATCTGGCTAAGTACCAAGGCAAGTTGGTACCGTAAATTCGTATCTGAACATACATGATGTGATATGTGAACGTATCTGTTCGTATAAGATCATAACCAATCAAATACGGTACCAGTCTCCGCTATATAGATCTCATATATGTTTTTATCTGGTCAGGTACCAAGGCGAGTTAGCAGCGTGAAACCATATCTGAACATATATGGTGTGATATATGAGCAGGCACGTTCATATAAAATTTTATCCCATCAGATACGATACCAAACCTGAAAAATATATGAAGTCTTATACACTCATACCTTGTCGTATATGCAGTTCAGTTATTCACACATGAAAACATCTGAATATATGAAACGATATATGAGGATATGAGACGATATCCGATCAGATATGGCACCTCACCTGACTGTATTATATGTGATCATGTGAGTTACTATAATATTATTAATTATTAACACGTCACGTGATGACGTGTTAATAACCCCGCTCTATATATGTAAACATTTTAATATCTTCATGACTGCACTAACAAGATTTGATCTGTCTCAACAGGGTAAGATTTGCTCTGATATAGTCGGAGTCATACCTGGTCTGATGGTTCAGATAAACTATGATTCTATCATATGGGCAGGTCTATTGTTCATAGATGTCCAGGTCTGCTGGGATCCACGGTATTTAATTCTTATACGGACAGACAGATCTGGTCTAATAAGATTAGATTTGCCTGATATGATCAAATCTGGCCCAATAAAATCAGATCTACCTGACATGATCAGATCTGGCCCAATAAAATCAGATCTGGTCCAACAAGATCAGATCTTGCCTCGGGATTGGATCTGGTCAAACCTGCTGCGATATGGACGGGTCTACTCTCAAAATGATAAAAATGGCTCTGATATGATCATACATGCTCAGATAGAAGCTTACATGATCTGGCAAGATACTACATGAACAGATATTGCCAATTTTCGTGTCTGATCATATCTGATTCTACAGATATGATTCAGATATATTCTTATATATGAACTTTTTTTCCCGGGTTCCCTAAATAATATCAGGCTCCGGTCGCGCCTTCCACCCTGGATTAGGTTCGGAATGTAACTGGTCTAAGGCTAGGTCCCGATCCGCCGTTTTCTTTCTGGAGCACTGATCAGGAACGGGCCGGAGAACAAGCGGTAAATGACCAGGAAAGTTGTAGGGAATAGATCGGGAATTAACCAGGAACAAAAGAGGAAATTTAAAATGGCGTTTCAGCGTTTTTGGAATCCTTGAGGAGTGTATTCAATTTGGTATTTCGGCAACATGTTGTTTGTTGGTTATCTAGTTGCTAAGGTGGTATATGGGTGTATACATACGCTTGCTCACATTTCCCGATAGGCAAAGAGACAGAAAAACGTACACAGATCACTATCCGCGCGAAAAAGGTGTAGAGTGCAAAGGGTTATTTCACAAGTATCGCAAAATCATAAGCGTTAGTGCACACTGTAAGTATAGCACTTCTGTCCGTGGGACAACTCACAGGACGAACTTTTATCCTCGTACGATGGTACCTTGCTTACGCGAAGCGCTTCGCTTGTAGCCACCTGGCGGATTGTTGGCGAAATACATTCAGGTAATGTCTTCCCGGCCAGAACATTGATATTTCCCAACATGGCGACAAGGCGTTCAAAAACCACGAATGACCTGCTTTACTTTTTTGGCTCATCAAATAATTTGGCTGTTCTTTATGCTCGAATCATTAGTTATCGTAATGTCGGTATTTATTTTTATCCTCGTCGATTATCATTGATGAAATGAATGCTTTTAATGATGGCTAGAATTACAACAGATGTATTAGTTTCATCTCAATCAATTATAAATATCTTTGATGAGGTGAAAAGCAAAGTAGCTTTTCTTTAGTTCTTAAAGACAGGCTCCACTTTTCGGAACATGTCAATGTTCTGGCTGGGTAGACGTTACGTGAACATGTACTTGCTCGCAATGTATCCCGGCCAGAAGATTGTAATTTCCAAACATAGAGGGTAGGTCGTAAACAAAAGTTTTGCGATCTTGCCGGTTTGTTCCATGGGAGGGCCCGGTCAGGTAAGTCAGACAAGGCAGGTCTGGTCAGGGCCGGACAGAAAGTAGGGAATACCCGCTCACATTTCTGCACGGGTATTGAGAAAAGGTTCGAAAGATCCTTTCCACGTGTGTATATCCTTAGGTCACCTTTTTCGCATCGTTGTTCAATGGAAGAGCCACATTTGCAAGTATTCCATTGACGACGCGGCATCTTCCAACGGAGGGTCAAGTTTTTGCGATCGTAGTGCAATTTTGGTAGTTCGAAACTGTCCGATTCGGCGTTTGGATTTTATCTTCACTAATTTCAACCCGAAATCGTGAAATGGACAATACGTGGCTTGAAATTAGGTTCGCTAATGAACGGCGAACGCGGAGACGCTTGATAGACCGGAAGGGAGGAGGCAGAAGGAAGACGTGAGCGAAATCTGCAAAAAAATTCTTGATAGATCAAACGTCGAGTCGTGTTAAATCTCGAATCAGGTCGAACGTAAGGGACGCGAAAAAATGCGAGGGTATGGAAAAATAGGGAATAAAATCAAGGTGCCAGACGTATAATAATGGAAGGGGGCGACAGAACTCGAGGAGCTGGATTTTCCTGGACAGGGTGACGTGTGACGTTGGTGAAAAATTCACAGTCCGTCCGAAGGAGAAGGAGAAGGAGAAGGCAGGAGAATGATAAAATGAAGTTGGAGAATCCGTAGGTTCTTGTACTAACGTAGATACATCGAAACGACCAGAAAGAAATGTACACTCGAGATCATTAAAAGCCTCACGAAAAAGAACGCAACGGATAAAAAATCTTGTCAATATAATTATGAAAAATCCTTAGCAAAAGACTCGACGGCTTTTTATTGATGTGCATTGATAACGATGATCAAGTTATGACGTTGACTCCAGATTAGTGGAAGTTTGCATCGTCGGAATGCACCGGAATCGATGTTTATTTTTCAATTTTCCTTTAGCAGATTTGAGCTACAAAAATCACTCAAACCTTTTGAAGATTCTCATTCTCCGATCTAAAAGCTAAATCTACCAAAAATGATTTTGGATAATAATAAAAAGAAGAATGTCAAACAAAAAAAAACGTTGCTTTCCATGGACGCAAACTTCAGCCCCACGGTGATTGCACGGTCAAGGATATGTAAATTTTCTTCTAAGGAACTTGAAGTACAATGATTTTTTGGTAATTAACAATCTAACGGCGTTCATAAAGATTTTTTTTAATTATCGAAGCTTCGGTCTGGAAAACGGAAGAAAATTTTGTTTAAAACGTGAAAACGGACGCGATTTGTTCTAAAATACTATGGCCGCGTTTTTTTTTTTTTGAATGATCGGAGAGAGAGTGAGAGAGAGAGAGAGAGAGAGAGAGAGAGAGAGAGAGAGAGAGAGAGACTGTGCGTGAAGAATATTTGGATGGAAGGGTAGATCGGTGTCCACAACGGATAAAGTGAAAGATTCTCGCCGCCCGATGGGGGTGGGTATCGCGAGGCTGGTGGTCGGTTTCGGAAGGCGACAGGGGTTGAAATTCGGTTGGACTGGGGACAAGCCGGAAGAGCGAGACCCTCGGGCTTGCAACGAGCTTTTGCGGATCGCGGGCATCTCCCAAGGGGTGAGTGAGGGAGCAGGGGCGGAGGGGGTTGGTCACGGTACGTGCTTCGCATACCGAGCGAACTTTCGCGATAGAGTGCGGAAAAGAGGCGAGAAAAACCGAGAACGTTGTGAGCTTCGAGGAATGAACAGAGAGAGAGAGAGAGAGAGAAAGACAGAGAGAGAGAGAGAGACAGAGAGAGAGGGGGAGAGAGAGAGAGAGAGAGAGACACCATGGAGAAAGACGAAAAAAAAGCTTGGAAATGAGAGGAACGCTTTTGAGGAAAGAGGCTCCCGCGGATTTCCGCGAGGATACTGTACGCCGAGAGGGTGTCTCTTGCGATGCTCGTTTCGACGCTAGGCAAGAGCAACAGTCCCGCTGAATAAACACAAAGTCCAGTTCACGTCGTAATAAATGTCTCCGGGATTTCCGATCGCTTAGTTTTCATGGCGCCTATGCGGCACTCCATCCTTTTGCCCGCCGCTTTGTTTTCCCTTTGCGAGATCGTTGCTCTCGGCATGGTCGCGAGGGTGCAAAAATTGACAGCTTTATCGAGCTGGTACATGTGGCGCGTCGAAAAGATATCTATACCCGGCTGCGGTGAACGTCCACTTTCTTAATGTGATGTGACACTAACATTTACGTATCAACCTAAACAAACCCAAATATTCGATCAAACTATTTTCGATAGTCGACCCCGTGTGGAAATTGCGGTAGAACTTTGGTTGGGCCCACATTCACTTTGCCCAATTTTATCAAGACCCTTGATTCGAAGTTGCATTTGGACCCTTGCAGCACCCTAGGTACCTGGTATTTTTATATAAAATGTTTCCTTAATAAACATAACAATTTGATTGTAAAAAATCGTTGTTTTTCATTTAATTCCATGTATAGAATATTAAATACTGTTTATCAAAATGATGTCAAAGTGACCCTTAATCTTTGACATAAGTTGCATTCCAATGCCTTGTCAAAGAAACGCCACACTCGAGGTGACTTTGACACTTTTTTTTTAATATCAATTTGTGGGAGGGTGGTGGGGCTTGACTTTCTTATACATTTGATAGCCAATAGACATATTGTTCTATTGAGGCAAAAAAGATTGAAATTTAGGATATTAATGAAAGTTACTTACAAAAAACATCCAAAACCTGTTCAAAGTAACCCCGTTTTACGGTATTCAATACGAACTGATGAAATTTGAGTGGGATTTCGAGAGAAATAACAGTTCAAGAATTTCGGGACAATTGACGAGATGTTACTATTTGGTTCAAATTTATACAGTTTTTATGTACATTAGTTTGTACAGTCTTTGTTATATACTGAATGCACCCCCCAAATTTTGAATCGATCGTTTACACCGTTTCTATAAAATTTACAAGTAAAGAAACACTTTTTAACCTAGGGAAGTACCTACGCTTATCACTGAATGGCAGTTTTGCACACGAAATAGCGTAGAAAAATGTTCAAAATGTTATGAAAAACTGTCAAATCACTCAGTACATTATGACAATTTCGTCTCTCTTTACATTATGACAACTAGGCATCTCCCTATGTTGAAAAGTGTTTCTACAATTGAACATTTTATAGAAACGGTGTAGACGGCCGATTTAAAATTTAGCGGGTGCATTCAGTATATGACAGAGAATTTACTGTATAAATTTCAATCAAATGGTAAAATACCGTCAATTGTCCCGAAAAATACCTTTAGAAAAAATGATTGTTTTTTTTTTCATTGGCTTAAATTATGTATAAAATTCCCAAGAATGATATGCTGAATATGTGCATCCCAAAAATATGGTCCGAGTAAAATCGATTTTAAACTCTAAACGCGCTTTTCTTGGTGCCATTTTTTCAAAATCGGGCAGAACTGTAGCTTCAACAGTTTTCAACTCATCCACTTCAAATTCTAGAACCCCTAGAAAGAAATTAAGGCCACCCGGAAGCCACATACCCTTCTAATTAAATGAAAGCCGGTATTTTTCAGTCGAAGTGCGACTTTTTTTTTACAATGTTGCCAAATTAGCAAAAATCAATATTTTGCAATAATCGTGTACTTTGCTAGCAAACCTCATGTAGATTACGCATAGTTGTTATTTTTTGTTGTAGGTGCTCATGTGCGTCTCCAACGAGTCTGCCCTTGCTGGACCTAAAAAAAAGGCGTTCTCTTTCTACGGCCACTGGGCCGTCATTTTGTGTTTTTTTTTTAGGAAATAAACAATTAATTCGAGTACCTACAGATATGTAAAATAAATCCTCCAAATCTCATTTTGATTTCTCCATTACTGTTTTTTATTAATTCTCGTTTTCCGACCATATGAAGGTTCATAAGGCCTTAAGTTTAATAATTATATAAATGTATTATTTCCGAAGTTATTCGATATTTATTTAATAATACATTGAATTTGGGGAAAATAATTGAAATTGAAGCAATGAACCAATTGAACTTCAGCAATGATAAAAACTCAAAAATGTGTATTATCGTACGAGAAGTAGATGTTTCGGAACGGAATGATTGAACAGTCTTGACGTCACTTCGACACGACGAGAAAACAATGTAAAGGTAGCAGAAATTGCGATCCTGCGGAATGGTTTCTCGTTCCGTCGCGATGCTTGACGTCACAGATGCGTAACAAAGGTCGAGCGGACTGCGTCTGTTCGGTCGCCAGGGTGGTTGAAATAACAAAGGTTGTTATTCCACCTAGACCGACGGTAAACTCAGCCTTCCGAAGTGGACAAACCCACACACTCGTATACACGTGTACGTACATGGATGTGCGAAAAATTCCAATTCCTAGGACATTCGCTTCGACTTCGTACCTCGTGGGGATCGAGAACCTTCTGTTTTTCCCTGAGAATTGCAGAACGCACGACCTTTGTACACCCTTTGGAGAGGAGGGCAACTGATGACGCGATAGAGATGCCCGTGACCGTGTTGCCCCGGAGGTATCAAATTTCCGACAAAATGTGCAATTCCGACGCCGCCAAGCTAGAAGGATTCGAGACATGAAGACAAAACGGCCATCATCAACGCAAACAAAAGCCACGTCCAGGGTGGCTCGTTCTCGCGTAGCGAAAACTCCATCTCAATGGGGTGCTTATTTTGATGTTGAACGAATGGAAAGTAAAATGCAAGGGAAAAAGATCTATGCAGAAATTCGTATCTGCGATGTGATGGAAGAGCGTGGGAGGCGAGTATTGGGGAAAGGTTCTTTGGCGAAGAACAGCTATGTTACATATAGCGTCGGTGACGTATTATTGGCAGAAGCTTGTAAGAAACGTGGAGTCGAAGGAGGAGGTGGAGGGTCGTTTGGCAATCTTTGGGGGATTCCGTGGATACAATGGGATCTCAATACATCACCTCACCTAAACCTTGTAGTCTTCCGAACCATACATATATATTTGAGCACCTTGGCGGCGTATATGCCTTGGGCGTTAGTCTCATCCGTTCCCTTCGGTTTCCCTGCTACACGCTCGATCTCACCTCTTTCCTCTGTACCTCAAACATCTCTCTCTCTCTCTCTCTCTTTCTCTCTCTCTCTCTCTCTCTCTCTCTCTCTCTCTCTCTCTCTCTCTCTCTCTCTCTCCCTCTCTTTGTGTCTCACGTTCCATTCCACTTCCCAAATGCCGTAATACCTTAGGAGAGCCGACGTAATAGCTGCCAGTGCCATCCTCGGAGAGTTATAGTTCAACAAGACTAGCGATGTGCCTGTGTATGTATATAGATACCATAAAGAGAGTAGTACGGTTGCCCAGGGAATCCTCGTATCTCCTCTCGCTCTTCGCGACATTGTCGCCCGGCATGCATCGCAGTGCAGCGATATAGCGCAAGCTCAAAAGCTCTCAAGCCGCCGCTGCAGAAGGATCCCGCGAGGAGACGCAGGAGCTTGGAGGGGGTTACATGGGCGGAGGTCGTACCGTTCAAAATGGCCGACCCGGAGTTGACGGTTGCTTCGGGTTCGAGGCAGGCTAAATGCCATTCCAGCCCGTATCCAACTGCAACGAGAATTCCTACCGCCGTTGATGTCATCCACCGATTGATACATAGGGTACCATCGTCATTGGTCAAGTATCAGCCCACCAAGCTACCGTACTCTTTTCGCTCTCTACCTCTCGAGTTCCGCATCCGCCATTACATTTCTCCAGCAAGAGGATCAGCGAACGTGGAAAATGGCGTGAAAATGTCGCTACAACCCTCCCGAGGTCGTTACAATCCAGGAATTCCACGGATGCTGGGAGGCACCAAAAAGAAGGAGGTTTAGAGGAAGAACACGAGTATTGCAAACTCTAAACGTGTGCACACGCACCCAGTATAAAAAAGGCTGCACGTTTTTCGTCAGTGCAAGCTACGTGGAACGTGCTGCCCCTCCCGAGGAGCGCAGCCGGGAAATGAGGAGGCGTTGATGCTACGGCGCATCACCGGGAAAGTGTGTGCATATCCTGTTTGGGGTAGGCGAAGAGCAAGAGAGAAAAGACAGAAAAATGTGAACGATGATGCGGAATCAGGCGAGCGGGTCTCGAGGAACATAACGGGTACGTTGACTCTTCGTGGAGGAGGTGAATGACAGCGGGAAAGACAGCGAAGCTGCGGATAGCCGAAGAACGCGAATGCGAGAGATGGAGGACGGGGAGGCTGTGCGCCGGTATTGCTGCAAGGACAAGAGAGGGTGAATAGGGAAGGACAGTAAAAAGGACGAGGAGGTGAAGACATAGGTGTGCGTACCCTCTAGTTGTCGTTGCTTCCTATAAACGTCCAACTTGTGTATCCTCTCCTCTTTTTATCCATCCAGGAGCATCCAGATGGCTGCGTGTGTTGGCCAAGTCGGCTATACTGTCGGCGAGGAATGCAGAAACGGCTGATGGTAGTGAATATAAGAAGCAAATGCCATCCGTGTACGTGTGCCTGGCTCGGTATGCCTCCGCGTACACAGATGAAGCTTAGCCACGGATGTGGTGGTTGAAGGAGCGAAAGATTCGAAAGGCGCATCATTGAGGAGGAGAAAGATGAAGAAGGAGTGAGAGGGGCGATCGGACGTCGCAGAGACAGCCTATCGGGATGCTGGGACGTCGTCCGAGGAGATCACCACCGGAGGGGAGTGTCACAGGAGAGGGAAGCCGAGAGAGGAACAGGCATTACGCAGTCATGTATGTGTACATAGCCGACTAAGAGACCGTTTTCCTCATCTTCACCCGTCGTAGACGACGACGACGACGACGTTCTCCAACATCGCTCGGTGTCGTCTCGCCTACACACTTAACTTTTGGCCATTATATACCACACGGATACAGGTACATACACTTGCCTCTCCGTGGGTTGTTTGGGAGCTGACGTTGCTCGTCGGCGCGTACTCGACGGTACATGTATATGTACCATGTATATATGATGCACGTAGAAGGCGTGGTCAGCGTCGCGGCTACGATACTCTTCTTCTGGGTGAACGTGAACACCACCACGCGCACCTTCGCACCTGCCACCCGCTACCACCATCAGACAGATACCAGAATGGGGAAAGGACACGCCCTCTGACGGAATTTTGCTCGATCCGCCTACGCTCAACCCTCTCCACTCTCATTTCCTCTGTTTCCCTCTCCCTGTCTCTCTCTAGACCTCTTTCCCTCACTCCGTCTACCTTCTGCTGATATATAAGAATGGATAAGTGTACATGTATGGACGTGAGTATGTAGGTATCCATAGAAGAGGTACTGGTACGTACTTGGGTATACGTGTGATGAATATTAACCTATACATCTTAGCGAAACCGCACTTTGCCCGCTGTACATACATGTATGCTCGAGTATCCGACCTATCTCACTCTCTGTTTCCTCTCATCAACCTTCGGCTCAACTATTCCGCTGGCTCGGGCTCAAAGTCTCTGGCTACGCATACGCGTATGTAACTGGTCTCTTCCGCAACATAGATTGTGTTGCAGAACTCACCCACATTCGCGTGAATCTCTATTTTTGCCAATTTTTGGACCTTTTGCCCTAAGTACTCATCCTCTGCCCTTTTGCAGGGGGTGCAAGCTTAGACGCCAGCAAGTTCGTGGCGAGCAGGCTTCTTGCATGTTCGGGTTGTTACTGCTACATGGCCATGTAGAGCAGGCGAATGGGGAACATGTACATGTAATGATGATGCAGCCCGTTGGAGGCTGATGCTGCTGAAGACCGGATCTTTCGAAGCCGGCGAGTTTGGAATGAGATCGAAAAAGGGGATGGTGCATTTAGACATATGTACAACATCTTCTGTAAACGTGTGATGTTGGAGGATCGGGGATCGTTGAAGTTTGGGAGCCCTTCAATATGTTGAGGGACACGAGCCGGGCGGTAGCTTGAGTCTGAATATAAGACGCTGCATATCTGGTAGTTGGTGTTTGGGCGCCTCTTTTTAACTCGCTTTGCCGCATGACCAAGCATAAATTAAATGACCGCAGGTATTGGAGCCAAGGAAGATGCATCCACGCCCAATGGACCAGACTCATGGATGTTGAATGTATACCCGGCTGTTGGCAATGTCCGCAGAAATATGAAACGTTCAATCTTGGTATGGGATCTTTCTGTAGTCGCTATGCCTCCGCGCGCGCTATACTTCCTTACTTTACGAGCATCACGTATTCAAATGGTTTATAGAGGTGGCCAGATTTACTACTCTTCGAACATAAAGTCGAAGGCGCGGCTATGCACGAGTACGAGATGTAAGAAAGAAGGAAAAAGTCGTTTGCTCGCCGGTTGCTATACTTACGGCGACACTACGAACGGCCTTTGAGATATATAAGATTCTCAATCTAGCCTCGAGAGTCTGGCTCGAACCTTCTAAAGATCGAACCGAGTACTCGAGATAACTGACGTGTATGTTCCATTCCTTCCAGCAGCAAAGTAAAAAATAACCGGCGCGGACTGTCTTTGAATGGACAACATGTGTCTGAACAGCAAACCTCAGTTCTCCTGACCACGTTTGGGTTCAGTTGCCTCTTCATCCCGACTGCATTAACTTCGGAGTTTCATTGAATCTTTGTTACCACATCTGAACACTTTACCATTTAGCGAGACGGTAGCATTAGAATATAATTCTTGTCACTGAACTGGAAAGTCAGCACCTTTCGCTGCTACATCAACATTTACCTCGAAATAAACCGTCTGTGAATATCATTGAAAGGCTCCTAAGACGCCATGTGTATTCGAGCCACATGGGTTCATTAAGCCCCTAATTATCGACATGCATAGTTACGCATGTAGGTCTTGTGGATACAAGACATCGCACAAGGAATACAACAGGATTTCCACCCACGTATAAGACGCGGGGGAAACTTTGCGGATGGCAGGAAGCATATTAGCACACGCTCGTTAGACCCGACGAGTTTGACTCTCCTTCGTTGTATACCTTGCTCGACGGAACAACACGATGATAAGCTCGGAATTCTAGGGTATAGTTGCTCCAAGTGTACCAACTGTTGGCACAACTGATCAGCGAATCTCGAATGAATACTGCCAAACACATTAAATTGTAGTTAAACTCACACTTAATTTGTTCGTGTCACGAATCTAATGATGCCCATAAGTTTGGTGAAATGCAAGCACGAATCAAATTCCGCCTCAATTTCATTGTTCCGCGTTATACGTTTTTCGCTCTCATCTAAATTCACCAGGAACAGAAAACAGCATATGATAACATTGCAGAATCATGATGTCACAATGATTCCAAGATGTTGGAATATACAAGATGTTTCGAGATCATCAACAGATGCGAGTAATCAACCGGTCGTTGATTTCCTTATCGAGACTAATCCGTAATCAATAGTGCCCAATGTGCGTCCACCAGAGTTTCCGGTCACGAGGTAATCAAGGAGAACATGTTCCGGAGAGTGTGCAACCGTCCGTTGCGGAAGTTTCATAAGTTCGGTTGAGCATTGATGCGAATGAGAGAAACGGAGAAACGGGACGTGGATATCAGGTAACGGGACGGGGTGCAGGTATATATGGCTTGGGAAAGCGAGGCCGAGTGAGGGAGGGCTCGGACGAAAAGCACGTGGAGCTACAGCGACGCGCGCTTCTCCGCTACAACTTCTATAAGCGTTATATATATTTATCGGCCTTTCCACCCTTCAACCACCACCTACCACGTCCCCCCTCCCACTTGTTGTGCTTTACTCGGTGTTGCTATGTTGCCTTGTGTATCGAGAAAGTTCAACGCCAAGCCAGACGATGTTTCCCATCTCGTTTAGCCGCTCCAGCCGCGTGGATGCGCATCACCGCGGTACAACCCCTGAATCAACAGGCTTCTCTCACCACGCTCAATTTTATCTCCGCCAGCCCGTTTTATTCTGTTTCGTCTGTATTCGTCCAACGTGACTCCTCTTTTCATAAGCGCAAGCGTGACGCTTGGGTTCCATTTCACGTGTGGTATTCACGGCAATGTTGAATGACGTGGATTTTTCGGTGGTGCGATCGAAAGGTCACACCTGGATTCCAGAGCTTGTTAAAGCTGATGAGGTCTTCCAACATCTTGCGAGCAATAGCCTTGCCCCACGTGTCTACTGCTCGAGATTTGCAGACGAAACTTGAAGTTCTTCAAGGGGATGTATGATTGTTCTCGAAGGAACGTTTGGGCTTCCGCACATTCTTGCTGCGAAGTACGCGACGTAACTGCATCCATTTCTATGAGAATCTGCATAGCGAGGTATTGATAGCCATACGTCTTTTGGTCAGCGATCTTTGGATCTCTTTGTGTCATTCTTTAGTTCAATTCAACATGGCATCAACCGCTGTGGCTATCAGCCACACGGCCTACTTTCCTTCCTCCACTGAGCCCTAACCACTTTGGATGATTCACGTTGGTGGCAGCTGGTCTTGTTGGTGTTGGTTTCAATCGGTCCACTCAATCCACATTACTGTATTGGAGCTACGTAGTGTCCACTGCTGATGAATATCCGACTACAGACACATGTTTTGCAGATTGTTCGAGCAAGTTGTCTTTTTTGTCAGCGAGTCGATAGCACCAGGCCTCGAACCTGGGGTTGCCAGAATCTTTGCTTTGGAAGCTGCTACTTCAATCAGTCGATTAAGGTTACCAGTATGTCACTCTTACCAGCTACTTTCTCAATGTAATCATATTTGCACCTCATTTTGCCACTTTGCCATTGAAGGATCAAGATTCGAAAAGAGCGTTCACGCCAGCAAACTAAGACTCTACATTTGGATGAGAAAACGTCAAAGCAAAGCCCAACGTACATTCTTATTAGTGGCAGTCGAAGCCTCGACCTCGTGCACCTCTCGGCAAGAGCATGTAATTTAATTCCGGCTAGTAATGCGCCTGTACTCGATAAATTTCAGGATCCCAGGCTGAACTGCGTGAATTTAAAGCACAGCCCTAGGCGGGAAGAGCGAGAGAGCGAGAAACGTACAACGAGCATGATGGACTAAGGGAGAAGGCAAGAGTGCGAGAGTTCGGGAATATAGGCAGCAGTGTCGAACGTGAGCGGGGAAAGAACTTTCGATAATTCGTTCAGTTTTGAAGGGTGAAAAAGGGATGAAGAGGGTTTGGGAAGGGGTCGAGATAGATCGAGAGTGAATCGCCGACACGTCGTTCACTGGATCGAGTCTTGCTTTTTGCTATGTAATTCCGAGTGCGATTCCGCGAGGGTGGGCAGAGGTATGTAGGTTGGAAAAGGGGCACTTCACCTTTCCCTCGGGGCATCTAACATCTCTCAGGCTCTTTAACGTTGCTCTATCTGGCTCATTCTACCTGGCGAGATGTTTCTGGTTCGTATTATACATACATACCTACGTACACATTCATATGGATATACCTATGTAGCGAAGCAGGAAAAGGATCTGACTAGGGAGTATAAGTATAAGGAGCAATTGGTATGCAAGGAGTACAGCCATTCATCTCCCGATCTCCGGCAGTCGCGACCTCCGGATATAAATTAGCTTTTGTTTAGCATTCAATGCGAGGTCTCGGGCTTATTCGAGTGAGTGAGAAAGCATCAAGTTGAAACGACGAGAAAACAAGATAAAATGAAGCTACGAAATTTGGCTTCAGCCTTCGGGTGTGTTCTTCGAGCGAACGATTCAGCCCAGATCTTTGGTTTGGACGGGAGCAAAGGAAAATAAAAATGGCCACGAGCGAATCGGAAGGCATTGGCGAATAGTCCGAGCAGCACTCCACTGCAATTAACGTCGCCACCACCGTAGGGCAGCCAGTCAAAGCAGCAACAGCACCGGTCGAGAAACCTGAGCCAATTAAACATTCGCAATTGCCATGAAAAGGAATCGCCCCGGCGTTGAAAGGAAATTAAATTCCCGAAGCTCTGGCTTTTCATTCCAGTCTCTATGTACGTATCTATATCTATCGCCGTATTATACCGATGCCCAACCGTATCTAAGGAAATATGCGTTCCCAGTTGGCGAAAATCAATGGGGCCTGGATAAAAAGGGGCAAGCCCGGAATCATTTCCTTTTGTGACTCTCGTATACGAGAGCCACCGACGATTGTCAGATTTTCCAATACGCGAATACTCCGAAATAGCTCTTTTGCCGAGGTTAATTCATTCGTATACTTTTCTTGGTGACCACGGAAAATAAATGATTATCGAAAATATTCCCATTATAATTGGACCGTCAGATCTTTCGTCGCGGAATTCCGACCATTGGGATCGCCAGCGAGCTTTGAATTTTCCGGTAAATTGGGTACGTTCGTTTTTTCTTTCATTTAAGGCAACGGCACCAGGGTGGGCATCGGAAATTTGAACGATCAATATTCAGAAGGAGCGAAATTTCGAATTCAGTAATGACGAACGTTCCAATATAGATAGCTCAATCTTATGATAGTCTGTAAAATAGTTCATCGAAATTGTGAATGCAAAAATCTCGAATTTGATTTACAGCAAAACAAATATCAGGTTTAATAAAATAATGAGAGATATACCATCGATTCGCCTGTATATATACACCAAACAATTCCAGACGTCAAATCGTCAAATTGTACATATTACAACCGCTTACAATTTAAAATTCATTAAGGGGTTGTGCCACAGTAACGGGTATAACATCACGTGCGAATTTAACAATTTTTTTTCTCGTATGAAAACTGACTCACTCATAAAATTAATTACACATCTATTTAGTATGAATTTTAAGCTGTTAGAAAAAATATATATATTTTTTATGTACAAAATGGCCGACTACTAATATTTTCTTTTGTTATCTTTTTTTAGGCGCTCTATGGCGCGACATTTAGCGTCCACATTTTTTTAAATCTAGAACAAAAAACAAAAATTCTCATCAATCTACATTAGAATACCTAGAGAAGTACGTACGGGATTTAGAAAATATTGTTTTATTCAAAAGTTGTAGGTATTTGAACTTAAGAAATGAATTTTCAGTGAAAAATTTCGTTATAACTGTTCATAAAATGAAAAGTGTTCGGTCAATCAGAAATTCCGTATGTACTTCTCTGGGAAATGCAATTAGGAACATAACGTTTAAATGTGAAGTAAATCGAGTGAAAATTGTTGAAGTTATTTGTCACGCCATTTGGAAAAAAAGCTGTTCCGAGAAGTTTCGAGTAGTCGGCCATTTCGAACATCGAAAAAAAAAATTCTAACAGCCCAAATAGTGTTTTACAATCGGCACAGTATTGGCCTACGATTGGTTGCCAGAGAAAAAACGATGGCGCGGTAATGGCTATATAAACAGGCCAGATTCGCACCATGCATGGTTTTTAATGGTAAACCATGAATGGCTGCTAAGACTTGGCCAAATATCATACGCCCATATTGGCCCAGCAACGGCTGCCGGATCTTCTGCCGGAAATGAAAAACAACACAATCACAAATTATGGATATAAAGATTCTAGTAGTATCTTTTTTGTTTTTCTTATTCTTTACTTATGTCCATGTACATAGAATAATTGCATTAAAAACGCTGTCTGCATTATTCAAGTGTTTATCTATCATCGGGATCGAACCTACGTCTTTCGTTCTAGTGTCGAGCGCCCTACCCACTTAGCCATCCTAACACTTGCAGAATCCATCGTTTGTTCGTTCCTTACTTTTATGCCGCTAATTTTATTCGTGACATTAAAGTTTACCGACATTTTTTTGGTTCATTTAGGCTGTGAAAACAACTTGCCCGTTTCGGGTGAAGTTCCGAAAAGCATACTCCTCTGATCGAGCTGAAATTTTGCACCGAACTTCCTCTCATTATCCTAAGAGAAACCCTTAACGGATTTTTGACGACTAGCAATAGTTTTCGATATATCGCATTGTAAAGTTTATTATTTCACCCCATACGAGTATATCTATATATCCGATGGATACCCCCCACTCCTCCGGCCTCGCTGCTTCCTGGCAAACAGTACTCGCCCGTACGTGCATATCACTTGCCATGTGGGCTGGGTTTGTTTGGGTTTATTTAATATAGTAGAAGCGCAGTACAATAAATAACTATTAATATACGATATATCGAAAACTATTGCTAGCCACCAATATCCTTTTAAAGGTTCTCTTAAAATATTGAAAAGAAGGTCTGTGCAAAATTTCAGCTTCATCAGTGGGATATGCTTTTCGAAACCTTATCCCTTGTTTTTACGTATTATAGTTTGACGATCTGCATTTGCAAAACGCCCAAAAACAAACCATCAATGGCTGGAATAAATCTGGCAAGCCGTTCATCCGCCTACGACACCCCAATGCTGATCACCATATTATCGGTGCGATGGTATTGGCCCACCAATGGCTGGCATAGATCTGGCAAGCCGTTCATCCGCTCCCCAATGCTGGTCGACGAATTATTGGCCGATTATCGGCAAATCGTTTAATGGCCGAGTGCTGGCATTTTTGTTACGACAGGCGACCCTATATAGGAGCTGGATATTCATACTGAATAGATGTGTAATTAATTTTATGAGTAAATCACTTTTTCATACGAAATAAATTTTTTAATTCGCACATGATTTTATACCCGTTCCTGTGGCCTAAGGCCTTAAAGCGAAGCACAAAAAAGTCAACCAGTTAAAATAGCGATGGGCCAAAATGGCGAACGGTCCGGATAGCGAAAACTCGGGATCGAGCAATACTACTTGCGCTTCAGAATGAAGATGGCAGATGGCGTTAGTGGTAAGTCGGGTCAGGCAGCCATGCCATGTTCGCCATTTCGGACCATCGATCATTTGCGTTTCTAAGATCTACACGTTCGAAATTTGTAGCCTCGATATGTGGCTTTTTGCTATCGACGGTATTACGAATATTAGATACTCACTTTTTTCTATTTCGGAGATATGAATGTTGCAGATTGTTCGAATTTGTATTGGTATGACTCAAACTGCAGACTATCCGAATACATGTTCTCGAATAAATAATTCTTTGGTGTAATAGTCATTCGATTTCGTCATCGGTCAAGGATAACATTTCGAGTAATTTAACCTTCGTTATTTTGAGAGTTCACAATTCTGTTGTTTCGAAATCTTTGTCGTTCTATATTTGGTCATTCGACATTTTGACCCCCACCCCGGTACCAATGCTCGGACGGTTAAGGGCGTCCCTAGATTATAGGATTTCTAACTCAATTGAGGACCGTTTTTTTAGACAAAAACTGACGACAAGCTCATAAGTTATAGTTTTCAAAACACATGCATTAACTTTTGGAAAGTTAAATATGTGATTTTTTTGCATTTAAATGTTGAATAATAGCAAATGTACGGATTTTCGGACATCTGTTAGCATTACGTCCCTGTATTCGGACACTATCGTATCCTAATTTTCAGACATGTCTCTATAACCGAACATTATGAGGTCTTAGTTTTCGGACATGCAGAAATAATCATAGTTACATGGTTTACGTTGACCAGGTACTTGAGATCTCTTTTATTTATCCGTAGATATACGAACAATAAGTAATACGGAATGTATATATGCAACAAAATAGACTTTGACCTGGACCTTACGAGGAGTTAAAAATAGAGCAATATTTGCAGTAGTCAAATGGACAATAAAAATATTATCTCAAGCACGAGAATATTTTATTATTTCTGTGTTCTTTGAGTAATAGTTTTCGCAAAGTTTCAATATTTTATTTGTGCCATTGCATGATGGTGTTATTTTCATAATTTTTTGATGACTCGACCCCCTTAAGCAATAATTTGATATATTAGTTGAGAAAGTAATCCTTCAGGCACATTTCAAATGTACAAGTAAGAAAAAATAACGCGTCGATGCTGTATAGCCTTGCGGAAACCTGGCCACATAACCTCAAACTTTGTTTGCGTCACGACTAGTTACGTTGTATTAAATCATTTTTCTAAATGTGGGACACATATAATCTAAATGTGAGAATCATATAATCTAAATGTGGGACTCATGTACACCAATTGATTTTCCCTTCTTCTTTTAACAAAAATCGCGCACCAAGTAAGTTATAAGTACTTGAATAAGTAATTTATCGCGAGGTACGCTACGTGGCCTCGTACCAGTAATGTAACTAGACATTCGACCGTAGTACACGTGTGTGATGGATGGTCCTATTAACGGGACGCTGCAATTATTATATAAAACCTTATTAAAACCGTATTGTGGTGACGGAGACGAAAAGTTTGTTAACGGCGGGGTAAAGTTAATTCGGCGAAAAAAAGGCATGTTTTTAAGATTTTTTTTGGCGTAACGAATAGTGTTCATTTATTGAAAAATTTACATATAATAAAGTAACATTTGAACAACATTCTCCTAAATTTGCATTGCAAAATATTCAAAATTGAGCGAGTGAAAATTAAACCCCTGAGGCGCCTCGAAAAAAAGTTGGTTTGCGGTGTGCACCATAACTCGCAACAGAATCATTTGAAACAAAAAAATCAAAATGCATTTGTTAAAGGAGATGTTTCTCGAGGTGATGACGGGAGGATTTTTTTTTTCGATTTTTCGTAGCACTTGGGAGCCAAAAACCCGATTTTCGCTAAAAAAAATCGGCTAATTTGATGTTGAAAAATTAGTAATCATTAAAAAAAAACAAAAAAGCTCTCGACAATACCTGGTGAATTATGTGAAGAAGTACTGTGCAAAATTTCAAAGCGATTGGTCCAGTAGATTTTGAGTTATCGTGCACACGGACTTCAAATTTGACAAGTCTCAAAAAAACGGTTTGAAAAACGCAGAAGAAAAGAGAACGGCATGGAGCAATAGACGCTCAAATACTCATAACTTCGTCAATTTTACTCCGATCGACTTGAAATTTGAACACAATATTCTTGATATATTATGCATTCATTTAAAAAATGAAAAAAAAATTTAAATACTTTACCCCGCCCTTAAATTCGCTTTCTACTACACAACAATTCTACTTTCTACAAGTCGAAAGTCCAGTCGAGAAATCGGTAAATAATATCACAAATTGCCGCAACTCTTTAGCTCGTCGGTTTAGAAAAGTGCATTCATGACTTTACTGACTCGGACTCGTTAATATGACTCGTCAACTTTACTACTAAAATTCGTTATCAGTGTACACTTTTCCAGAAATTAATTAATAACTAAAAGGCTGAATAGGATACAAGTATCACTTTTCGTTACCTGTAGATTATATTGCTAATATAGTGAAATATTCAAACTACCGTCCGAACAATAGGAACCGTCCAAGCATTGGTACCGTTGATTTAAGGGGCCTTCTCACTTTACACGGTAAAAAAGGCTATTTTCATGATTTAAAAAAAATATTTATATTGTAGATATTGATATAAAAGTTCAAAAAATGGCGAAAAAATTCAAATTTAATTTTTTTATTTTTGATTCCATTCAGTTAGGAATATTTTAAGCTTTACAGAATTGACAAATTCCAAAAATAAGGTTAGATTGCATTTATAATAGTTCCCTCGCGGTGCACCCGACCGCCAGCTTCAAAGCCATTTTTCCACGATTCACTTTTTTGAACCTCGTAAAAATGCTAACACTTGAACGAAGATTCTGATCGCTTTGAAACTTGTACAACATATTTTTAGTATCATCACCTATCGTGTGAAGCACAGAAACAAAAATTTCAACGACACAAAAAAAAATATAAAAAATAAAATACCGACAGAAAAAAGAGTAAAAAATGTTAAGTATCGAATTTTTATTATAATAATTTTTTTTAGATAATATTGTTGGTTCACACTGAAGATACATTCAATATGTCAATTTTTTTTCAGACACCCACATCGATGCCGAGAATTTCCATGATCAACGCGCGCGCAAAAAAAAATACATTGCTTTATTATGTTATATCTCCGCCATTTGTTAATATTTCTGATTTTTTTCACATATACTTAACAATGTGCATAAATGGTCTGTAAAAAATGTCAATATATGCGTGATTTTTTTAACCCCGTTTAGAAAAGTAGCTTTGAGCATCGGCGAAATCGCGTATATAAGGTAAATAAATAAACTTTCGAAATACATTTAAAAATTTATTTAGTTATTTGTCACTATTCTTAGACGAAAATGGTGCTAAAAAAATGTCCTAAAAAAATTGTAGGTCTGCGCTGTTGCTTAATAAATACACTTTCGAAATACATTAAAACATTTATTTAGTTATTTAAGTCACTATTCATAGACGAAAATGGTAGTAAAAAAATGTCCTAAAAAAATTGTAGGTCTGCGCTGTTGATGAAATCTCGCAGATGGATTCATCCGAAACAAAAAAAGTCAAACGGTTTTAGATTCAGTATGTTAATGGCCATAGCGCATATCATACGATTTTTGACATATGCACAAATAACAAAATGGCAGACATTTTTCGAAAAAAAAACAAAAAACAAAAAACGAAAAAACGTGTCTTTTCACCGTTTTTGGCAAAAAAATAGTAAATACCGAAATAAAAAAAAACCTTTATATGCGCTATGAGCTATAGTTATAAAGAATTTGTGGTCAAAATTTCATAAGGATCGGTTCAGTAGTTTCGAAGACTTTATCAACGAGCCGTCGAAAAACGTTGTTTCGAGAAAATCGCGTTTAAAGTTTGTTTGCTTTACATAAATACATTAAAAAAATGTTTAATGTATTTCGAAAGGGTATTTATTAAGTATAATAACTTTGATATCAACATCAATAATATAAACCTATCAAAAAATTCATGAAAATAGCCTTTGTTAGCGTCTAAAGTGAGAAGACGTCTTGAAACCTCCCCGACAGTGATTTCGGTCGCTTCGCCTTTTTTTCAACCCCCAAAGTTTCGGTGGCAATTATTACCGAATAATTAGTGGCGGCAGTCGGGAATTTGTTTGGACGTCGACGTTTGGATATCGCATTGCTTTGTTGTAATATAAATGTAAAGTCGGATACGAGAGTGTCGTGGGGCAAGGCTTCCGAAGAAACGCGAGAGAAACGTGCATGGGGAGAGACAAAGGTGAGAGACAGTGGGACTAAGTTGAAGAGCACAATCTAGAGTCGTTTGAGACAAGACAGAGTGAGAGTAGCACATGTAAGAGTTCGCGTAACAACGAGTAGGAACAACGGTAGAAAGAGGAGTACACACGGGGAGGCGAAGGTGAATATCGTAGGGAGAAAGGACGGCGCAAGGTTACATCGAGAGGGATGAAAGGGTGTGAGGCTGAAAAGCCAGGGTAACTAGCTTGGAATAATTAATAAATGCGAAAATGCATTAGTATGCGTCGCGTGGGGTGAGTTTGAGTACGGATCTCGACGAGACCGCTTGTTCATATATACATACGTGTATACATATACACAAGTACAAATGTATGTACGTAGTCTCGTTTTCGGGACAGGGGTACGTGGGTGTCTCGGCCCAGCCAGAGGCCGAGCCGAGGAGAGAGACCAACCCTGGAATTATAAAATAATAAAGAGAAAATTACGTAATGCGAGGATCAGATGAGAATTAGAGGACAATGAAGACGGGTCTAGGGAAGTCTTTCCAGCCACCTCAGTTTAGCTGCGCGATGGCGACACGCGTTGGTGGGAAGAAAGCTGGGGGATGAAAAGACGGGAGGTACAGAGAGCCTCTTCCTCCACGCTGTCTCTTTCGATGGCACAGCGCGATTCTACGTTGCCGCTGTTCAACCGGGGAACGAAGTTAATGCATGCTCTATGTACACTGACTGTGGCCCATGGGGTAGAATGGCGAAGGTCGAGGACCAGACGTCTTAATGCCTGCAATGTCTGGGCCTCTCGTTGCCCACCTTTTTCTCCCTTGCAACCTTCGTCTCGTCGCTCCCCTTAATGACTATCCTGCAATCAGCTCAATTTTTCACGTGCCGCTGGAAATCGCCGCGATTTTTTATCAAAGATCCGGTTGTAGAACCTATGCTGGTTATCAATTGTTTTACTTTTCTTCTCGGCGAAGAGGCCCCGGAGTATCGAGTGGATAACTTCGGGCGAGTTTCTCATCCCCCATGGAAATTTATGTATATAAAATATATGCAGAAAATATATGCTACATATTAGGGTGATTCGTTTCAGGGCAACTTTTTTTTGACTCCTCGTGCCCGAAAACCTTTAGTTGGTACCCAAAAACGAAGTTTTGTGAAAGGGGGGTGTTGTCAAAAAATATTTAGAGGTCGCGAATTAAAATTGAAGGTTTCCCATTTGATTAACATTGAAAAAAATGTTTTTCTCATTATTAGTGTTACCATTCCGTGAATTTTGATATCGCGATATTTTCCAAGTGGGTTCTCGTAGGAAATATGATACTTCACAATTTTTTTTTAAACAGATTTTTTTAAACAAAAAAAATTATTTATTTTACTTCATCCACCTATAGCTGAGAAAGAGTTGAATTTTCGGGCTCGGCTTATAAGACTTTTTTGTAGAAAATTACTTTCTCTACAAAGTTCTCATCTGAATTTTTTTCGATATATCTAATAGCTTAGGCGTTAAAGCCGTTTGAATAGATATTTTGCACAATATTCACTTGAAATAATGATGCCGCTGAAACGGTTGAATTTACGGACATGGCTCAATGAACTTTATTGTAAAGTATCATATTTCCTATGAGAACCCACTTGGAAAATATCGCGATATCAAAATTCGCGGAATGGTAACACTAATAATGAGAAAAACATTTTTTTCAATGCTAATCAAATGGGAAACGTTCAATTTTGATTCGCGACCTCTAAATCTTTTTTGACAACACCACCCTTTCAAGAAACTTCGTTTTTGGGTACTAACTAAAGGTTTTCGGGCACGATGGGTCAGAAAAAAAAGTTACCCTGAAACGAATCACCCTACTACATATATATAAATCGGTCGCATATATAGTGACGAAAAATAGAATAATACGTATATATTCAGTATATGTGCACCAAATATATGACGCATATATGACCCATATATTTTCGATATATTTTTCTGACCAAAAAAATATATGCTACGTATAAACACTATATATGATGCATATATGAGGAATATACGACGCATATATTTTCGATATATTTTCAACCTATTTTTTGTCAAAACAATATATCAAAAATGTATGCGTCATATATGACTCATATACGTGTCATTTATGCGTCATATATGACGCATGCATTTGTGATACATATTCCTGACAAGAAATATATGCTGTGTATAAACACTATTACAGTTAAACTTAATAAAACTTAAAAATTAAACTTAACAAATCTTAACTTACAGTTAAAGTACACTATTACATATAAATACTATATACAGATATGCTACGCATATCTGTATATATGTGGCATATATGTACCACTTATGCAGTATATATGTGGTATGTATGCAGGGTAAATGCTACATATATCATTGATATATGATACATTGATATACAGTAATACCACGCATATACATCTCATATATAAAAACGTTACGAAAATTAGAATTTGGCACGAATATGCAACATACATTTTCAATGTATGGCATACATTTCACATATATTACAATTATTAATAAAATAAATTTGCAGTATATTTTTGCGTATATAAATTTCCATGGGGGATACTAGGGATTTTATCAAAACGAGAGCATGCTGCGATCAAAAAGAATCAATCGTTGCTGCTCCATCGTAGGGTCGGTGGCAATGAATCGCCACCGGATGTTTATCGGTGATTGGAGCCTATTGAGGGTTTAAACCTGGTTGGACTTTTTGAAAATATCGTTTTTTGTTTTTCTACGGATTCACAAAGTATGACGTTTCAAAAATATTCTCTGAACATTTCAAGTCGATCCGCTTAAAATTGAGGGAACTTGGGGCGTTTGAAGGGATGTTAATCTTAAGGGCTTACATACACCTCGGTAGATAAAAAAGATCGATTTTTCAAAAAGATGTTTATTCGAAAGTGCTATCCTGTGAGTGTCTACCCTGAAAAATTCATAAAGAAATTCACTGTAATGGTGAAGTTATAGCGTTTTGTAACTGACTGGGTGAGCAAGGACTAACGGCCCGAATAAACTTTAAGGAGGTTGGAGCGACTCATTTGAGTCACATGACGGTTTATTCATTTTTCAACCTCAAAAAAATGCATACGAGCTATAGATTTATTCTATATGTGCTAATTTTTTAAAATATATAATTAAAGGGCAAAACTATGCATTTTAACATTTTTATTACGTAAAGTAGAAAAACTTTTGTGTTACTACCAACTTGAAAAAGCATAACATTATCGATGATTATTATAAAAAAAACTACGACAACGAAAGTTTTATACAAATCACAATGAAATTTTGATTAATTCATAATTATGCCTATTCATATTTACGTCACCAGATTATTGGCCCATGGGTTACGATGGGCAAGATGAGGATTTTTCTTTCTAAATGTTCACAAAGGTTCAGTTTCCGTTAATCCGTTATTAAAAATGGTTTATCTTGGTGCTAAATAACAATAAAAATTACATAACCTTTAGTGTGAAAGTCTTGCCCATCTAACCGCACGTTAAATTACATACATTAAACTATTTTTTATCTCTGTTGTTTGGTGGTGAAAAAAGTTCCAAACATTCGTAAAGACTCAGTATAGTGTAAACAATAACATGTATTTTTTTTTAAATTAAATTTAACCTTGGATTGTGGCTAACGCTCCAACCTCCTTAAACACGTTTTACTCGAAACAGTGTTTTCAACATCGGTACCAGAAATATCCTCCGCAACTACTGGACCGATCGAGATCAAGTTTTGCACAGTTATGCTTCACACAATAATCTAGTACTTATCGAGCCGTTTTTTCGATACCTGGCATTGTTATTTTTGAAATGACAAGTACTGAACGATTTTGACGGAGATGACCCGAAAAAATTAAGTTTTTTAATTCCGGCTCGATAAGTACTAGTTTTATCTATCTACTTAAAGAAACAAATATTTTTTTTAGATAAAAAATGGCAGAGGCACGTCTTGTACCGCAAACATTGTCAACGAAAACTCGTCTCATGAAAACAATTGTAACTTTTTTACCCTTTTTGACCCTTTTTTACCCTTAATGAAACTTACATAAACATAAAACTTTACAAAATTAAAATATTTTCTTGAATGCTTGGGACTTGATATCAAGTAAATGACGTTTCACGCCTCAAGCTTTTAGGAAAAGTATTTAAATTTTTCAAAGTTCTATGTTTATGTTAGTTTGATTAAGTACGCACTGCCTGCTGACCAGTGACCAAGGATGGGGTTCTTCTGTAGATTTACCTCATAAAAACATTAACGTAAAAAATCTTCTTAAAAACAAACATTTATTTATAGACTATTGAACTAAAAATGATATTTATTGTATGAAGTTACATACTTCATACATTAAATATCATTTTCAGTTCAATAGTCTATAAATAAAAGTTTGTTTTTAAAAAGATTTTTTACGTTAATTATTTTTACTGTACTTTCTAGCATTAGAATTTGTTTAATTATCTGTCTTAATCCTTTCACTTGTGGGCATTCATCTGTTAAATATTATATTTTATTCACTTTGGCTATTGACATGTTACATATTATTTACATATGATTTATTTTGTGGCTCCATGGACAAAATTATTGCATCGTCACCGAAGTTACCTAGATATGCCACTTTTCACGTCAAGCGCATGCCAGCAAGTGCTTGAAAAATAGATTACAAATTTTTAACCGGAAATACATACGAATGAAGCAAGATAAATAAAATCTTGTGAAAGTTGTAAAAGATACTTAAAATTATAACCTTTAAGGGGTTTTCTCACTTCAGACGCTAAAACCACTATTTTCATGCATCTTTTGGATAGGCTTATATTATAGATATTGATATAAAAGTTGTTACACTTAATAAATACACTTTCGAAATACATTTTAAAAAAAATTATGTATTTATGTAACCCAAACAAATTGTAAAGGCGCTTTTCTCCAACCAACGTTGTTCGACGGCATCTAAACCACTTAACCGATCCTTATGAAATTTTAACCACATAATCTTTACACCTATAGCTAAAGCGCATATAAAGGATTTTGTTTTATTTTGAATTTTACTTTTTTCTCCAAAAACGGTGAAAAACGCGTTTTTTCTCGAAAAATGTCCGCCATCTGGTTATTTTTGTATATATCAAAAATCGTATGATATGCGCTATAGCCATTAACATACTGAATCTAAAACCGTTTGATTTTTTGTTTCGGATGATCCATCTCCGAGATTGCGTCAACAGCGCAGATCTGCAATTTTTAAGGACATTTTTCTACTATCATTTTCTTCTACAAATAGTGACTTAAATTGAAAACACTTGAAAAAATGTATTTATTAAGTGTTACAACTTTCATATCAATATCTACAATATAAACCAATGAAAAAAAAAATCATGAAAATAGCCTTTTTGAGCCTCTAAAGTAAGAAGACCCTTTAACGCAAAAAAAATATTTGAAAATCTGTACACGTTTCCCGAGAAAAAAATCATGAAATTTTCGTTTTCTACCTAGCAAGGTGTACCCCGTTGGCGACGATTTAATTCGGGCTGTGCAAATACATTTTTCACGCTCGGTTATAACGAAAACGATTTTTAACTTTGGATGATTGGCTCATGGACTAGCGAAAGGGAAAAAATACACAATGGCGCCTTTTCGAGACAGCCAAAGGGAGAACGAAAAAGTTTGATACTTCATTCTAATAAGAAACATGCGAAAACCCGTTCGCGCGGCACTAATCGCGGAGAGATTCCTAATTAGTAGTCGGAAGGGAACGTTGCGACCGTCGCGACTTTGTAAATGGTAACAATGTTATGTAATTAGGTAAAAAGTTCTGTAATCAAGAAGTAGATCTTCTGTGACTCGGTTGCCTCTCTCTATTTCTCCTCTCTTCCTTATTCACCTTCTTCTTCTTCGCGCTCTTCGTCTTCGCACCCTATCTCCTTCCGCTCTACCCTTCTCTACGAAAAAGGTCTTCTCGCGCTTCCACCTCACTTTGTATTAAAATAGTCTCGCTATAGGAAAGCGCGCTTTGCGTCCTGCATATCTTATAATCACGCCCTATACATGGAAATCCTCGAAGTCCCGAAAAATCAAGTAATCGTGAAACGAAGAATTTCGGTTACTTTGAAATATTTTCAGAAATTTTATTACTGCAAATAAAAATGCAGCCCTCGATAAAATTAATTTACGATTTTATTACACATCGTTTTATTACAAACGATTTTATCACAGTGAAATTTGATTCGACATCATTGTCACAACAGTATCAACAAATTTTCATTCGAGCCTTTTTCTGCAGTACCAAGATTCATTCTTATACCGAAAATGTTGAAATTGTAAGCCTATGCAGCTGAATCTATGTGGCGCGTACTGCTTCATATAAACAGTGAAAAATCAGGCGAAGAAAACCGTATGCACGAGTGATTAGTCATCCGATATTGCAGTCAGCAATTCAGCGTGTACGTATACTCTTATAACTTCGCCGGATGAGATCATCGAATCGTACGGTCGAGACGAAACGGAGAACTCGTGCATGGAAGAGGATCATAGCTATCCGTATATATATATATATATATATATATATATGTATTCATGTACGTATACAGGGTGCCCCTCTTATCTCTGCCACCCGAAATAACTCGGTAATTATCGACGTCACAAAAAAATGTTCCAGACAAAAGTTGAACAGTGCGAAGGGGACCATCAAATGCGACCGATTTTTTTTTTATTTCCGTGGAGGCACTGACGCACATTGAAGCTCACCTCCACTATTAAAATGGAATGGTACATTTTTTTCAACCATCTTGTGGAGCACCTCAAGCCGCATAAAAAACATTTGAGGGCCAAAGTCGTTCAAGGTCATTCAAGGTCACCTATTAAAGTGAAATACAAATCTAAATATCTCGGATCACTGTCAAATATTTG